>LOJH01052054.1:0-12412 GCA_001685095.1 Ellobius talpinus
GCAGATGTGTCTCAATGTCATGAAAAGTCCTAAGTTCTTAAAACATTTTAAATGTTTTAAGTCTTTGAAAGGTTTGAAGAATATCT
Organism: Ellobius talpinus; assembly: GCA_001685095.1. Taxonomy (NCBI): domain Eukaryota; kingdom Metazoa; phylum Chordata; class Mammalia; order Rodentia; family Cricetidae; genus Ellobius; species Ellobius talpinus. Next base: position 87 of record LOJH01052054.1, read on the forward strand.
ATCCATCTGAAATACATCTCTGTACATTTAGAAAACCTAACTACCATGACTACAGGTTTGACTATTACAGATGATTCTCTATTAACCTGTATTTAAATGAGCTGCACAAACACAATACCTTAATCAAAAGTAGAAATACATATAACAAAATTGACTTTAAATTTGTATCAACAAACCAAGATCCATACCAATGTCAAGTATCTATCTCTATAGCAGAATTCAAGTCTCCTAGGAATCCAAATCTTCTGAAAACATGAACAGATTAAAGAAAGCAACAACTCTGATTCCCAAAACATGTAAATTAAGTGAGAAACAGAAAGCCTGCGACATCGTGTCTGCCAGAAGAGGCATTTAAAGGATAGTAAGATTTAGGAAACCAGCCCTTGGAACTTGAGAAATTGCAGAGCAGATGGAAAATTAACCAAAAATTGAGAACCACTAAATGGGTTATGGTGGCATTTATGAAAGAGTAAGAGAATTAAAATCTAAAGGGAAAGGGTGAATAATAAATATGTCTAGAGAACATTTCAAATAATCAGATTTTGGAAGTTAAAAGAGACAATTGTGAGGTAAAAAGACAAAGTGGAAATTCAAAAGAATGGGACATTTTGTGTACACAGACGCTCACACAGCTCTGACGGGACTGAGGCAACTTGGATATCACCACTCTCCGGTATCAAAGAGAAGCATGGCTTTAATAAGACAGAGCTGCATTACAATAGAGTGTTAGACAGAGTGGGAAAGTAAGGACAACATGTGGGAAGTGTTCATTAACCATGTTTATTAGACAACAGCTGTGTACTAGGCATGTGTGGAGCGTCCTGTGTGTTTTTGAGCTATGTTAGGTGATGGGGAGTTTATATGGTTTATTCTGATTAATTTAAAGTCTTTGAAATCATATATTAGTATTACATTTTAATAAGTTTCATTATGACATTTTAACACTGTATAAAATGTATCTTGGTTATATTCTCCCTATTATTCTCTCTTGTTCCCCTATGCTTCCACTGACCCTTTTCTCTTCCCAGCTCTACCTTCTTCCATATCTGTGTGTGTGTGTGTGTGTGTGTGTGTGTGTGTATGTGACCCAATGAGCTTAATTAGGATTATTGGCAGGACCATGGGAACATTACCTGTGACTACACAGCTGAAGAAAACGTCTCCCTCTGCCAGTGACCATTAAGTGTCTATATATAGGTCCTCAGAGAAGTAGCCTCATTAGCTCTTTGCCACTCTGTGATAAAATATTGGTCTGGGCAATCTTGTGCAGGTAGTCACAATGGCTGAAAATTAAGGCATGTGATGGCTATTGCACACCTGGAAGACAGTGTTCTGCAACATTTCAGTCCTTCCTTCAGCTCCTTCATGTGCTTTCTGTCCTCTTTTCTTGTCCCCAAGCCTTGGTGAGATTGATGTCCCATTTAGGGCTCAGCTTTCAGCAGTCATTTATTTCCCCCACTTAGACCAGTTGTTCATCTCCACAGTAACTGGCAGCACTAACTGATCTATGGGTATAAATGCAAGTGTTTGCAAAGCGATCTGATAGTCACAACAAGGCCATTTAGCAAAACTGACAGTGGAGGAGGTGGAGGGGCTCAGAGCATGTAAGATGCCCCCCAGGGGACCAGCAGGAAGCAGAAGCATTTCATTCTTTAACACTACGAAACCCAACTGTCTAACCCAACTGTCCAATAGAAATGGAATGCCTAGCATTTTATGTCAGTTCTGGGGGATGAAGCTCATGTTTCACCCATCCATTCAGCTATCTTCCTAAACTATCATGTGATCTTATCACTTTATCTTAAACAGAACATTTCTAAGATTCAGGGTATGGGGCTGCAGAGATGGCTCAGTAGTCAAGAGTGCATTCTGCTCTTGCAGAAGACTCAGATTCAGTTCTTAGCACCCATGGGACACAGGTCACAGTTGCCTGTGGCTCCGTCTCCAGAGGATCTGATACCCTTTTCTGTCCTCCATAGATGTATGAGGTAATAAGTACAAACACACACACAGGCACATAATTCAACAACAACATAATATTGAAATGCTGAATATTGAATATTTATTCAACATAAATGTTGAAAAATACAGGGTTTTCATTAGACCTATGACATGTCTTAATCCAGACCACCCACCCACACAGCAAGTGCCCCATAACCCCCCGTGACTCATGCTTCCATCATAGACACTTCTGGTGTGGCATGTACTTGGAATTTCTGGCCCAGTTTCACTCTATCTGTGAAATAGGAAGTATGGCCCCCCTGTCCTTCCTTTGGGCGTTGGCCTTTTATAGGAAGGAAATGCAAATGGGAGAAAGGGCCATTCAACATAGGCAGCAGCCTCACATCCCCAAGGCCGTAGCTACTACAGGAAGCCTTGTGTCCATGTGCTGCAAATCACTGGTATTTTTGGATTAGTGCTGTGTAGACTACTTTACCATAGCTGAATGACGGAAGGATAGAAGCAGATCTCTGCAGAGCATAGGACTTCACCACCTCATGTATTTTGTTCGTATGCTTTCTTGTATTTATTGCTCCTGATGGAAATATTGAAGATGTAATTTGAAGTTTACCAGCCACCAGGGTTTCTGGTATGTTTATCTGGTTGCTAAAGGTGTGTAATCAATTTTGATAAGCAAGACAGTGATATGATTTTACTGTTTAATACAAGTGCTCAGCAGGTAATAATGGGGACAAAGCAAAGCGGTATATAATAGTATCTCCTTAGGTAAAGAATTCTGTGCTAGTGTAAGTTTAAGTGGGAGGAAAACCTAAGGAAATATGGACTGTCCTTCCTAGAAACTAGATGGAGGAATTGAAGGTAATAGGTACTTGCTCCCTGCCAACTTCATAATGAAATTGGTGTTCAGCAGAAATTTCTATTAGAGCTTTTTTCCCCTCCCAAAGGACTAAAGACAGGAGCTAGACAGAAAGAGGCGATACTAACATTTAGTGCGCGGAGTTGCTGTCTAGAATACTGAATTTTAAGGGAACACAGTAAAAATTGGGACGGGTGGATTTCTGTACGGTTGTTTTCATATACTCCAAAGCTGATTTGCCAAATCTGAATGGTCAGCATGCTAATTGCACCTTATCTGATTGGGAAATGGAGGGAAAGGAATGGTGTGTAAGGAATCAAGATAAGAAATAAAAGATTTAAGTAGATTCAACAGATAAATCCAAAGAAAGATGGCGGCTCATGCTGGCCTCTTGCTTAAAATGATGTGTGTGATACTTGGGTTACATATTGTAACCTGCAAATGCTTCTCCTGGGGACCAACTGACTATGCCAAGACTGAAATCTATTTATTCCCTGGTCCACTGTGTTAGTCAGTTTTCCTTTAATCAGCCCATGAAGAAGAAAAGTTTATTTGTTCTCAGGTTGGGAATCTGTTTGGGAAGTTAGGTTTTAGGTCCATAGTGAAGCATCATATCATGGAGGAATACATGGAAGAGAAAACTGCTCACCTCTTGCTAAGAAGATGAAAAAAATAGAAGGAACAGGGCATCCTCTTAAGGGCATACTCCATTACCTACTGATGTCTCAGTAGGTACCACTATCAAAGCTTCTATATCCTTCAGTTGTGGTACCCAGGGGTTCAGTCTTTTAGCATGTGGGTCTTTGTGGGAGACAGTCAAGATTCAACTTGTAGCACTTAACCTTTCTAAATAGAAAATAAGCACTATATTTGCAAACCTTTTGATAATTTGTATAAACATTTATGTTATGAACTAGAACATGCCTAATCTGTTAATCCAAGAATACTGGATTATTGAATTTTGGCATAACAGTTCACTGGATTCATTGAGAAGTATCTCTATGAACTGGTTATCCTAACTATGAGTTTAGGGTGTGATGCACAGAAAGTTCCTAGGTGGCTTGTTTTTTGTTTGTTTGTTTTATTAGTTTGGCTCATCTTTACAGCAGTTACACTGCAGGTCAACAAATCTTCTATTGCAGCTATTGGCCTGTTGGTGCAATCATTTCAACCCAAACACCATTTCCTTAGCCCTCTTCCTTGCCTCAATTACTACCTGGTCCCTTGTGGGTTTTTTTGTGCCGTGAGAACTTGCCCTTTCTGCCTTGACCTTAACAAACAGAATGAGGAGAATCTCCTTAGTACAGCTGATGAAAAATTTTCTTCTGTCCCTAGTTTCACATCTCAAGCCACTCCCCTCCCCCATACCCCATCTCCCAATCCTTCTGACCTGTTTCTAACTCTGATCAAATTAATTATGAAGCATCATCTCTTTGCCTCTGACTATGCAGTTTTCTCCATGCAAACTGTTGTTGCTATATAATATTGTCTGTCTGCCTGACCCTTGCTCTTTCTTTACATGGCCCAAACATTTTCTACTTTGTCTCCTAATTCTATCCCTGGAGTTGCAATAGAATTTACCACAGTTTACTTTATGCACATTATCAGCTTAACCAATAAACTTTGTTCATTTTGTATTTGTCATTCTTTATTGTTATTTTTTATTTTTTGTGACTTCCTCACCAACATTGAAAATTGTATGGTTGTTTATGTACTACTTTCTTAGCAGACTCTATGACACAGAGCATGCCTCATATATAGTATATCCTCAAATGTTTCTATTGGATAGAATAATGAATATATTAATGAATTATTGATGGGCTATGAATAGATAATGTATTGATGTATAGGCAGATGGATGAACTAGTAGATAGACAAACTGATAAGTGTATTGATGGGCTTATGGATGGATGGGTAAATGTATTTGAGGGCGATGAATGCAATTATGTATAAATAAATGTATTGATGGATGGATGGCTCATTTTATGATGATATGTCAATAGTCTTAGCCATCAAGCATCAACTGGGTATCTTCTGTGTGCCAGGCAATTAGATAGGACCAAAAATAATTATGAGAAATGAAACTAAATTTCTGCTTGGAAGATAAAAGTAGCCTATTTTAGCTCCCAATTAGTTACTTTGACAGCCTGCTGACAATGAAGAATTTAATGAAAGTCCAGTGTTCCTCTAATTCTACAGTCTACTCAAAATCTTTTCATGAGTTCTATGCACAGAGGGTATGAAATGCAATGTTTCCTAAATGTTCCTATGTGTCTCTTCTTAGCTCAGCATATTCAGCCAAGAACCATCAAAGAGCAAACAAGTCTCCTCTGCATAACTGGTGAACAGTATTCAACCCGTGAACAAAAACGTTGAAGTCCCTCCAATGCAGAGACTTTGCATGCCTTTTTCGCCAGTGGCAAACACAAATGCTTCTCTGCTTACAACCTTCCTTTCATGGTTTCCCAGTGGAAACCTTTCCCATGGTTTCATGGCTTCTGAACAAACTCCCACTTCTTTGGCATGCCATAAAGGGCCCCATGATCCATTGTTAGAGCCCTTCACAGGTTGAATTGATCGCTCCCTAAAGCTGCTTCCTGCTTCTCCTGGAGCATCACTGTCTCAGCTGGTAACTCCTCTAACAGGAATGCTTCTGTCTACCTCTCCCATTGTCTTCAATATTGCCCAGGAGGGTTGCTCAGACATTCCGTGTTGATCTAGGGGCTCCTCATCTGCTTTTGCAACTTTCACATTCTCCATCTCTCATTCTGCCATTGATGTGCCTTTGTCTATGAATTATAGGAAGGGGTGGCCAGAGGGTAGAGAGACACTGTCCTTTTAATTCTGCACCAACAGGATTCACTATAAAGCCAGACACATAAGAGACTTATAATAAACAGTTGTTGAATCAGAAAAAAATACCTTTCTAGGTTTGGTGAGATGGCTTAGTTGGTAAGGAGTTTGTCTTACAAACACAAGCATCTAAATTTGACCATCAGAACCCATGTAAAAGTGCCAGACATTACAGCACACTTGGAATCCCAGCACTGGGGAGGCAGAGACAAGCGGCTTTCCGGGCTTGCTCGTCATCCAGCCTAGCCTACTTGACAAGATCCAAGCCAGGGAGAGACCCTGTCTTAGAACACAAGGTGGGTGGCATTCCTAAGGAATGACATCAAGGTTGTTCTCTGACTTGCACACACATGTGCACATGCACCCATTCAACACATGTACATACACAAGAAAAATGTCTTTCTAGCAAACTGTCATAGACACCACAAATGCCTCCAGTAGAGCAGTGATTGCTCTGCTTTTTCTTTTTTTAAGTGTTTCTGCTGAAGTGTTTGATTGCAAATAATTGAACGAATAAAAGGGAACAGAGGAAGTGGAAAGTATCCGCAACCTTCCATGCAGAGGCAGACTCTTCTTAACCCTCTTTCCAACTCCTTTAACATTTAATCCTGAGTTCTTTTTTACATTATTAGCTTATTTCCAAGAATATGATGTTAAAAGATAATTATTATTCTAATTTATGACTGTGTGTATGTGTGTCTATGCTACCCGCATGTGGGGGCCCTCAGAGTCCAGAAGAGAGTATGTGATGCCCTGGAGCTGGAGTTGTAGGCAGTTGTAAGCTGCCTGATGTGGGTTCTAGGAACCAAACTTGAGTCTTCTGGAAGAGCATTGCAAGCTCTTAACTACTGAGTCATCCAGCCCCAAGAGCACAACTTTTAGTGATGTCGATGGCTCATGGGATGAATACACAAGATGATTCTTCACCATGCCCCTGTTTTTTCAACTTGTCCACGGAGCTCTGGTCTCTCCTATGTGGTCACTTCTTCACTATAAAAAGTCAGAGGTGGGCATGTGGCCCACTAGGCCAGTCTCTTTTTTGGAACTTTATAGTTTCTTTTTTCTCCTTAAATACTTTTTTTATCTGCTTTAGATGAAGTGACTGTCGAGCCAGAGAATGCTTCCGTGCCTTCTCTTTCTGATGCAGTTTTCAAATGCTTCAGTCCATTATACTATTTTTAGGGAGTGTCTGTGAGGGTTCACAGTTATGCTTTCTTAATTTTTCCCTGTTTTATTGCATACATGCATGGGTACACATATGTCATAGTGTGTGGAGGTCAGAGGACAATTTTCAGGAGCTAGTTCTTTCCTTCCACAGCAGGAGTCCTACTTTAAGTTTGGTGGTAAGTCTCTTTACCTGCTGAGACATACTGCTGGCCCTCAGACATATGTAACATCACACCTGTCTGAAGCTCCATGGAGATATAGAAGCCCTGGGGCACCTTTTCATTCTAGTTCTGGTGGATGAACCATGCTGTATATTCCCACTGGAGTCCAACTTGATCAGATGCAAGAGAATTTGGAGGAGCAGAGTAGAGAGGGAACCAACATTATTATGCAGACAGTTGTCCCCTGCAATAAACATGCCCAGGTCAGAGTTGATCTTATGGCTATGCCACAGGTCCTTGGTGGCTTTCTACTTCATCCTTACCTAGAACACACCTCTGGATCTTGTTAGTATTCTGTTAGTATTCCATTTTCTTTTGTCCTCTCTCTGCTGCTTTTCATCCTTTTTCTCCTTCTTTCTTTCTTCTTTGGCAACCACCATGGTCAAAGCCACCCCTGTCTTCCATCTTGATTGAAGGAATAACATAGTCCTGTAAACAGCACCTGGTATCTGGTCTCCTTGACTGGTCTCTACACCACCTTACATAGTCCTGTAAACAGCATCCGGTATCTGGTCTCCTTGACTGGTCTCTATGCCACCTTACTTAGCCCTGTAAATAGCACCCTGTATTTGGTCTCCTTGACTGGTCTCTAAGCCACCTTACAGTGACATTACTAAAGTGCTATGGCACTCCCTTGATTAAAAACCTTCAATGGTTTCTCATTTTAAGGTAAAGACAAAATTGAACATGGCCAGCAAAGCTTCATCCACCCTCTCAATGCCACATTTCTCTTTCTCTTTCAACTTCAAACACCTGTATCTAATGTCTTGTATGTACCACAAACTTGTGCATTCCTTGTTCCATTAACCTATTCCCAGTTTCTTATACCTAATCAATGCTGACATACCCCATAGATCAAAACATACTTCTTGGGTTTTATTTTCTCTTTTTCTTTTTGCTTTCCAATAATATACCTTTCTTTTTCTCTATTTAAAAAAGGGTGTGTGTGTATGTGTGTGTGCACATGTGTGTGCATGTATGTGCTTGTGTGTGTGTTTGTGTGTGCATATATGTAGAGGCCAAAGAAGGACATTGGGTATCTTCCTCAGTTACTCACCATGTAATTTTTGAGACAGAATCTCTTACTGACCCTGGAGATCATAACAGAGCCAGATTACCTGGGGCCATCCCATCTCCTCTTCTGTGGCACCAGGGTCATAGGCATGTGCACCCATGCACAGTCTTTTCATGGGATGCAGGGGGTCGGAACTCAGGTCCTAATGTTTACCTAACACTTTGCCAACTGAACCATTTCCTCAGCCCCATATCCCATTTCTTGTAGCATGTCAGAGATTTGTAGTTAATCAGCTAATATCTGTCCTTTCCCTTAGACTATAAACCTCATGAGAGCAGGGATCACGTCTGTTTCCTTTTAATCTTCACCCAACTAGCTAAGCCCTGACAGGTAGCAAATAAACATTAGCCAAATGAGTAATAAACAGATGGGCTATCATTGCTTTGAAGCTAAATCTGTGTAGTTTTTGAGGAAGCAGTTTCTTTCTGGGGAACCTATAGAAAAAGAATAGAATACAAAGGGCTAGAGAGAGGGTACAGTGGCTAAAAGTCTTTGATGTTCCTGCTGAGGAGCTGAATTCAGTTCCCAGGATACATGATCTCACTACTACCTGCAATCCCTGCTCTTGTGATCCAACACCCTTTTTTCTTCTAACCTCTGTGGTCACCCACCTATGTGTGGGCATCCATGTGTGCACAGACACACACACACACACACACACACACAGAGACAGAGAGAATGATATGCATTCAGCTTCTCATATAAGAAGACCATGTGAACCCAGGTCAATGATTTGGTAGTCAAAAGTATTAAAATGTTGATTATTAATGCCTAGATACAGGACTGGAATTTTGAAAATGAGTGCAGGCTGGTGGATTGGAGTGTGTGCAGTTAGTAGTGCCTCCATAGGTACCAATAGGCCCACAGCTGGAGGCTCTGTACGATGGTAAGCAATGGTTAGGCATGCTTACGCTGTAATAGTATACTTATGGTAGCATGCACTCCTTTGCTGGATGCCTCTTTAAGTCTTCCCTAAAACGTGTCTTTCTCTCTTCCTCCATCTAGATTTATGGTCAATGTGACATGGGATGGCAAAGACTTGTCCTTCACTGAAGAAGGCTATCAGGTGCACCCCAGGCTTGTGGTGATTGTGCTGAACAAGGACCGAGAGTGGGAAAAGGTGAGTGTGTGCAGAATGCGGGGGTAGAGCATGTCCTGTGCAGTGGCCAGGCAGGTGCACATGTATAGGAATGCACTTATAGTGGTGTGCTGTTCTCAGGTCCCACAGTTCTGACAGATTTAGGACAATTTAAAGATGGTTAAGCTCCAGTTACAGAAAAGTGGTAATGAATGTGCACTGCAGCAAAGATCATATTTATTTTCTTGAGTCTGCTAAGCATGTACCATGTTCACCATCTGCCCTTTTGTGAAACAGTCTGCATTTTAATTTACTTAGTCTTTTGCTCCAAGTAAACTAGCTTTCAAAACTTTGGCCTATCCCTTCTATGTCTTTCTGCAAATCATAGAGAGGAGAGGGAGCATGTAAGTCTTGCAAAGCACATGTCATATTAGTTCTGAAAAGTCAGCAGGTAAAGAAAAAAATATCACCCTGTATACTGTCACAGCCTGTGTCACAGAAGAGAGGCTTCACAGAGTCTACTAAATTCTCAGAGACACAATGATACCTGCCATAGTGGCACACTTTCTTCCTCTATATCCCAACTACCAAGGCAATCACCACACTACTACATAAAGAGTGCAATGACAGGGTCAAGTCCAGGACAATTGTGTAAGAAGAGGCAGAGAAAGGGTAAGGGCCAGAGGAGAGAGAAGAGTCCTGTAAAGTGCTGTCTTCTGAACATGAATCGTGGTTGCTGGACGTGTGAACTCCTAGCAGCTGTGGTTGCCTGCATAAGCTCCGCATAAGACCAAGCCAGCTAACAGCCCAACGTGGACAAGGGAGAGGCCCCTGAGGCCCTACTTCTAGCTGAGGAGCATTAAGAGCTGCATGGGATGTGGTCACTAGTAGCTTGCCCACGCCCCAAGTGTAGCTTGACTCCAGCACACCCATGGATATACAGGCAGCATTAATTGGTCTTAGGGAGTTACAAAGAAAATAAAATTTAAAAAAGACCAAAGTTTAAAATGGTATTATTGACTAGCCTTTGACAAGATATGCCTTGTTTCTAAATGTTATTGGCATCTTGAAGTTTATCTTTGCTTTGCACATCAAATGGACGAGGGAAGAAACTCTAGAGAGGAGGAAGGCACAGGAGCCATTGCTGGCCCAGTGACAGTCTCCTAAAGGGCGACAAGGCAGCTCAGGAAAATATTGCCTGCTCCATTCACCAGCTACAAAAATGTGTTCCTCCAAGAATGTGTCCAAAATTCACCAAGGCAGACTGTATTTGGAATCTAAAATGAGTCTCATATTTGAAAAATTGAAATGCTATAGAATAAACCTTCTAATAACAGCATATTCAAATAAAATTAGGCAATATATCCAGGAAATGCTTGTTTGGAAATTATGACAAATGTCTACTTAAATTTTAGGTCAAAGGAGAAATAAAAAAGATAGTGAAAATATTTTGAATAGAATGGAAATAAAAACACAACATACCAAAACTGGAAGGGTAAAGGTGAATATGTATTAGGAGGGAAATTTATGACTGCAGTTCATTATAATTAAAGGGAATTTGTGGAAATGGGGCGATGGGTCTGTGTGTAAGAGCATTTGCTGCTCTTCCAGAGGACTGGAATTTATTTTCCAGCACTCATGGCTTTGTTTGCTACTGTCCTTAGCTCCAGCTCCCAGCTGTCGGGTACCTTTCTATTGGCTTCCTTGAGTATTGACTCACACATCCACACAGACACAGATACATGCATATAAATAAAAATAAAATAGATCTTTTTTTTAAAAAAAAAGACAAATTGTAAAGTCCATAATTTATCTTGGAAAAAAAGAGAGAGTGACATATCTGAATAATCCCATCACTGGGAGGTTGAGCCAGAAGGCCTGAAGATCACGACCCTATAAGATTGCACAGGAAGACCCCAACCTTGCCCCTGTCTCTATTTCTCGGTCTTACAGCACATAGAAAGCTAAAGAAAGAACCCAAATGATGAAAAAGGAAAAATAAGAGATACAAGATTGAAAGTCAACAATTTAGAACCCAGCCTTTAGGAAAACATTAATAAAATCCATTGCAACAATTCAAAAAGGGAAACAAATAGTTAATACTAAAACCCAAAGGTGATGCCTCTACAGAACTTACTGATTTTATGTAGTAAAGAAGAACATCACATAAAATTTATCCCAACGAGTTTGACAGTATTGTTAAACTGGGAAAATACTACAGAGAAACTGGGTTTTTCCAAACTGACATGGGAAGAAGTCAGACACCTGAATAGTTTATATTGCTAGGAAGTTAAATATGTAACAGAAAACTTCCTTTTTTGTGGGAAAAAGTAATTTATTTGCATTGCTCCCATTTTCTACTGTCCAGATGGCTTCACTGTGAATTCAATCAAATGTTTAAAAAATAAGTAACAGCGATGTACACAGATTTTCAGCATCTTACTAATCACAGGCAATAATGTTGCCTAAAAAGATAATGCATCATAGAGAAGAGGGGTTTATTTTAGGAATGCAATATTGGCTTCACATTCAAAAACTAAATTGATGTAATTTACCATATTAACTGAATAAAGGGGAAATTATATAGTTATTTCAACAGATGCAGAAAACACAGTTGACAAAATTCACTTTCCATCTTGATAAGAAGACCAATTAATTCCATATTCTGACAAAGGCTATCTATGAGAATCCTATAGTTAGTATCTTTTAAAATATAATATTATTTTAATTTTTTAAAAGAGTTTTATGCATGAAAAATTTATGTATTTTGATCATATTTACCCCAACCTCTCCAGATTCTTCTAGGTCCCCCTACATGTCTCTGTCTCAATTTCACATCCTGTTTTTAACTTTATTTTTAATTTTAATCTTTATTGCCTACTGTACCCAATTAGTGTTGCTCCTATGCACATCCATGGGACCACACCTCTAAAGAAAACTGACTCTTCATCCCCAGGCAGCCACCAACTGTCACTATCTCTTCAGCTAGGGATGGGGACTCACAAGCCCCGCCCCCATCCATGATGGACTGTTGACTGGTTTGACCTTGTTCCAGTCTTGTTTTTTTTTTTTCTTCTTCTTCTTCTTCTTCTTCTTCTTCTTCTTCTTCTTCTT
>LOJH01052055.1:0-12412 GCA_001685095.1 Ellobius talpinus
GCTCCCATTAGATCAGGCACACTGTCTCAGTGGGTGGACCAACCCCTTGTGGTCTTTTATATATATACTTGAATAGCATGCCTTAGTAAAGCAAACTAATATTTAATCAAAGCCTATTCAAATTTCATAGAATTCTGGAGAGATACAGTAATTAGGAGTTTGCTGCACTTCCAGAGAACTAAATTTAGATATCTTCTACCCATATCAGGCAGCTCACAAATGCCTATAACTCTAGAACCAGGAAATTCAATGTTCGCTTCTGGCCTCCTTGGGTATACATACACACACACACACACACACACACACACACACATGCACACACGCACATGTACACAGAGAGAGAGAAGACAAAATCTTAAAAACTGAACTCTTTCTCTTAAATATACAACCTGTCAAATTTTTAGCATTGTTTGGGAAAACACAAGGACTTATTACACTATAAGTATTTATGGTATTTAATCATATTGCCCGGTTAGCTCTTGCAAAAGTTAAATTTACACATTCTAAGTTAATTGTATCACTCCATGAAGCAAAGTCATTTGAGAATCTTTCACAGGCCATTGTTCTTCCACATTGTATCTACCCCAGTCTGAGATGACGCATTTTGAGTTCTATGTTGGCAATCAGAAATAAGAATGTTCCTAAGATCACCTGGGGAATCCTAGTGAAACTCAAATATCTGCTGACTTTAGGGTGATACAATCAAAAAGTCAGCAAAGAATGGTGAGAGCTCTTTCCGCATTTGTACAGCTTCAGAATTTCTCATTTTGGTGGGTTCTATTTGTTTTGCAGAGACAATATCTTAAAGCATGAACTGATTATTTACCATCCTGATATTCTTTTAGTAAGGCCAGTCTGTCTTGGTCACTTCTGGAGAAAGGCAACTGGTTCACAATTTACAAGGAACAATGAATTATATGTATCAATACAAAGACACATGATTTCATACATTAACACTTCAAATAATGCTGAGCCATCATTTGTCTAATTTTAATATTTATTTTGGAATTTTTTTCTTATTTAATTTTTTGACTTGTTTAATTTAATTTTACAGGCCATGGACTATAAAACAAAACCAATGGTTGTTTTTATTGTCCTGCAGAAAAGTAGCAGTGCTGAAGGCCCACAGCAGCAGACAATGGTGTAGACTCTGCTATAAAAGGGAGCTAAGCAGAAGTAAAGCATGCTAGGTATAAAGTGGCACGAGGGCAGAATTCTCATTTAACATGTTACACACACATGCTTCTGAGGCCACAGGGAATAATTCAGACCTTGCTAATCAAACTAAAAATTCCTCCTACTGCTTCTGGTTAAGACTCTGGGCTCCAAATGCAATGCACATCCTAAGAAAAAGAGGTTCAGTGGCTAACTTTTCTCTCCATGTGTCTGATCACAATTCCTCTTGTTAACACACACCTGAGAAATGTTTAAAGGTATTTTTGCTCTCTTGAGGATTTCTTTTGATAGGTATGATTAATTGTAAAGAAAAAGATCCTTCCTTTATTAGCTAGTGTAGTTCAAGAGAAAGTAAGATACTTATAATTGCCATTTATTTTTACTAAGAATATCATTAAAACAAATAACAGATTAATAATTCTGCGGTAATCCTGTGAAGCAAGTTTTATAGTTAGGTCAACAATTTTAGATTTTTTTACTTTAGATTTAAGTTAATTATTATAATTGAATCACATTTGATATTAAATACTAACGATCTTTCTTTTTAAATATCACATAGTTTTACATCACTGTAATAAAACACTTTGTATAAACCCATTTAAAGAGCACATAATAAACTACTGTCTAAATTTGTATCTCTAAACATAGATTAGTGAAGTTTTCAAAACTCACTAGAGAAATCTTTGTACAGTGGACAATGGTTAATGCCCAAACTCACAACTAGTCAAAATACAGAGATCAGTGGAGTTCTCAGTCACAATGGGACATCCATGGCAAGTCCTTTTCCCCTAGGTCCAGGGGCTGTTATGAAAGACGTGATGGGAAGATGTGAAGAGCCAGAAGCCAAGGCAAACCAGACGAAACAGTTTCTTCTGGACAAGACAGGACTGCCGAATCATGAGTTCACAGGAACTGGGGAGGTCATCACAAAGCCAGAGCAAGATCAACCTGTCAACATTTCATCATCCATCATGATGGAGAGACAGAACTAAAGAGTCCTACCCATAGCTGAAAAGCTATTGTTGGCTTGTTGGAGAGATCATCATCCATCATGTTGGAGAGACAGAACTAAAGAGGGGGAGTCAGGCTGTTTTTAAGGGTGTGGCTTTTGGTATGGATGGCCCACACTCATGAGTACAGACAAGCAGCACAAATTGGAGGCATTGGTTTAAAAAAGACAGAACAATAACTTAGAGAGATTAAGGAGGTTGGAAATTAATCTTGCAGGAGGTAGGAGATATGGAGGGGTGAATACAATTAAAATATACTGTATGCATGAAATTATAAATTGATCAATAAAATATGGAAGGAAGAGGAAAGTGTTATTCTGTCTCCCAATGTTACAAGTTTCAGGGTACAGTCAATTGTCCCATTGCTATAGGCCTGGGATGCAATGTATGCTATCAAGGGTTCTGGTACAGGAAGCTGCTTACTTCATAGTAGGGACAAAGCAAAAAGGCAAATAAAAAAGACTATTATTCCCATCAATGGCACTCCAAAATCCTACTAGCCTCCAGTAGAGCCTATCTTTTAATATTTCCATCACCTCCCAGTAATTCCAAGCTACAGATAAAACACTTAACTTGTGGGCCTTTTGGAATATTTAAAATCTCAACGAGAGCATCCTTGATAATATTTTCATCTTTTCATGCTTCTCAAAAAGGTGTGAGGACTCCTTAAGGTTGAATTGAATGGTCTTTGCTCCTAAAATTCACATTGAAGTAGATGTTCTGAATGCTGGATTAAGTTTTGCTTCCTCAGAAGGACAAATCAGGTCCCTGTTTATCCACTGTTTTCTGGAGTGGCTGTCAAGAAGGGTCATTATAAACAGGCAGACATTCACTCTAAATTAAGAGATACCAATAACTAATAGCCCTGACAGCAAAAGTGACATTGTGCTTTTAAGAGAAAAATTTTAAATATAATAAGAATAAACTAGATTTCCATATTTCATAATATTGAAAAATATGACTTATTTTAAAGTGAAAACAAGATAGGGAAATAATCTTCAATTCACAGACGGAAAATGTACATGAACATGCTGTGCTGTGAGATTTCCCTCTGTATGCTGTGATTACCACTGATAAATAATGAAACTGCTTTGGGACTATATCAGAACTATAGGGGAACAGAGCTAGGCTGGGAAAACTAAGATGAATCCTGAGAGAAAGGAGGTGGAGTCAGAGAGAAGCCATGTAGCCCCACCTGACACAGAGGCTGGAACTTTAGCCGGTAAGCCACAGCCTTGTGGCTATACACAGATTCCTAGAAATGGGTTAAATTAAGATATGAGTTAGCCAATAAAAAGCTAGAGCTAATGGTCCAAACAGCGTTTTAATTAACACAGTTTCTGTGTTATTATTTTGGGGCTGAGGAGCTAAGAACTAGCTAGTGGCCTCCTCCAACAATGCTGGGTTATAAGAAATTCCTAAGTAGGACTAAGTCAGTCTGTATATAGTAGCACAAGGACAGGTATCTCATTCAAGGTCAGAACACACATGCTTCTGGTGTCACAGGGAAGGTTTACTCAAATTAATCTGGATTGGTAATCATAATTAACAGAAATATGCTTTCTATACTTGTTTCTTTCCATTATGTGGCTTAATATAGCATAATATATAAAACGTTATACTCATCTTTTTCTGTTACTCTATTTTTCTCTCAGTCTCCTAAATTTACATATCAGTTCCTTCTTAATGGCAAGTAAAATTCATTCTATTTGATCGACATGTGACGTGATTGACCCACAAAAACTTTTTACAAAGCCATTGGAGAATCTAGTAACAAGTCTGAGAATTGGTTTTAAATATTGTACAACTGTTAAGTAATGTAAATAATTAATGCTTTTACATTTTTCCTTGCTCAACCCTTTAACCAACTAAAGAACCTGGCAGTGCTGAGGAAACATCGCTTGTATCTTCAACTTTTGCAAACATATAACTCTATTAATTTGTTATTGAAAACATCAGTGTTGAAGTAGCATCTCAAGTCAGCTGCTGCAATTCTAGAGAATTGATAAAATGGAAAAAGTATATAAATTTAATGTTCCAATATATAAAATTCTGCCGTGTTTCAAGATTAAGATCTTACTTTGGAAAGAGTGAGCACTCACCTGTGGGTGGCTGTGTCACTGAGGTGCTGACCCCTTTGTAGCTTCTTTGACTCCTGGATGAAAGAATTGGAACACAGACTTGATTGGCAACTCAAATATAATTTATTGAACTTAGGGGGCAGGCAATGGTAAAGGTGTGGGAGAGAGGCTATAGAAGGGGAGAGGATAAAGTTATGATCAACATACCTTAGAGAACAAAGTAGGTTCATTGAGAAAAGAAGGACAAGGAACCCAGTGGTCTTTGTTTTTAGCAGATTCTATTGAAGAGGAAAAAGCTACCCTCCTCCTTTGCTAGTGAGGACTTTCAGTGCGATGACAGCATTCCATACTTTCTGGACAAACAAGGAGGGAATATGAGTTGGTATCTGATGGCTTAATTTTATTGATAGCTATGAGGAGCTCTACGAACTCTAGAACATGGGAAGAGCTCAATGCAGGAAAGAATAAGAGCTCCTTTCATGTATTATTGGGAATCAACTCCTTAATGTTATGAATGGTCTAGTAAGGAATAATTGGAAGTCAGTTTTTCTGCAGTCAGTTTTGCTATTTTTTGGGCAAATTTAGTGTCCCGGTGTCTTTATCTTTAAGTTTGCAGTAGTTAAAAGTATCCTGTACTACTTTATTGCCTACTGAATGGCCAACAATTGTTCCATGAATGCAGTCATGGGAGGCTGGTGTTTGGGAAAAAGTTATAAATAGCTTTGAGATTTTTCATTATAGTGTTTGAAACCTGCTTCCTTGCCACAGAAGAGACTACCACATTGATACTTATATATTTTAAATGATGCCTTTCTTCTTAACTAGCTTCCCAGGTCATAATGGTGTCTCTCTCTCCCAATCATAGAGTTGTTGGGCAGTACTTTATTAACAGATGATAGTCTCATGTGAACCATAAGTTATTAAATATTGTACAAAGTTAAAATGTACAATTGCATGTTCCCAAAATGAGCAGTTAAATTGGCCCCGCAAAAATTTTAATGCATCTCCATAATTGCACTTTTCAATGATACTTTTATGGACTATTTATTCCAACTGCTTACCCATCTGTACATACATACCTTTTTATTCTCTCCATGCACACATATCCATACACATGATTTCCTGTTTATCTGATAACATTAAGATGTCTGAGTTATTTACAGGTGAGTACAATATAATACTGTGTTGGCTCTATAATTTTAGCTAGAATTTTCACTCATATTATCTGGTATGCTGGGCAATGGATGTTCATGTGAATACACATAAATTTAATATAACATATTGGTTTTCATAAACCCATGAAAGTATTGTGCCTCACGTGTATCTAAAACATACCAGATCTTTAGTAAATATCACTTTTTTATTCTATCCCACCCTTTTATTTTCTTATTTAAATACCAATGCTACAGTTTTAAGCCATTTTATCTTACCTTTTGGGCATATCTATATTTGTTACTTTTGATTATAGTTTATTTTTGAACTCTGGAGTCACAGCTGTGTAGTTGCCATGTTTTCACTCCGTCCACCTCCACCCCATGCTGAACATGAGCGTGAACACACAGACCCTCACACTGGGATCAGTTTAGTTCTGTAAATGAGATGCTAAGATCAATCATCTGATACTACCAACTCATAGAAGCATTAAAAAATTAAAATCTAAGGGTTTGTGAGTTTCTTATACAGACTTAGAATGCTTAAGACTGAAATTTAATATATGGGTAATATCCTAGATGAAATAATATTTCTCTTCCTTTCTTTAATCCTTTCTCTTCTTCTCTGTGTCATCTTTTCCCATTTCTTTTTCTATCTTTTTACTTGATTTTATAAACATTTGATATTAAATAATGATTTTTTTCTTTACTGTAGAAGAAGCAATCATCTATTTGTCCACACAAGTGTGCAGAATTTTTTTTTTATTCTTGGCATGGACATCCTTTCTTCAGTGGTTCTTCCAGTGGGCATTTTGGGTGTTTAGCCCCTATTTACTTATCTCTCAACCACCAAGTCTAGAGTCTATTTCTGAAAGCTTTAAGTCCCTCTGTTCAGCTGCATCCTCTTAGGCTTGGTTACAGGATTTTGCATTTTATTCTACATTTATTTGTTTTTCTAATTAAACCTTTTATTACAAACAACTGCATTTCTGGGGGGCAGGGGCTTTACCCTGCCCCAATTTAATGTACCAGACTTTGTTGACTTCCAGTGGAAGCTCTTAACTATTGGGAGGTGTGGATGGGCAGTTGGCTGGAGAAATGTAATGCAATTTACATTTAGGAATATATATTTAGGAATGCATATAGGATATATATTTAGAATATATATTTAGAAATATATATAGGATATATTTTCCTAAATCTAACCTGCTCAGTCTGTATGTTACACATATGTACATTTTTAGGACTAACCCTTTGGTTTCGGATAACCAATCGGTGTGTCCTTCCCTGAAGATTATTTCTTCCATGTCCAATATTGCTTAGTTGCCTATAGTTCATTGTATAAAATTGAGGCCCTGTGAGATTTTCACAGTCCATGTTTGCATAACTATGTCCTCATCACTCAGCTCACATTTGGGCCCTCATTTTGGTGAGATGCTAGCTTCTAACACTCATAGGAGACACAATCTCACCAAAATTTCCTAGTCCTCTGACTCTTACAGTCTTTCTCCCCCATCTTCCTTGCAATGTTCCCTGAACCTGAGGTCTAGAAATACTATGTAGATGTATCCATTGTGACTAGGCTTCACAACAACTCTGCGTTTTCACTGACTGGTGGCTTTCTGCAGTGCCTGTTGCAAAGAAAAGCTTCCTTAATGAGGGGAGAGGAATACACTTACATGTAAGTACAAGAAAATTGTTTAATTGTTAAGGATTATGTTTATTTGTCTTTTTGCCTATCATCTCTTATTCATCTAGGTAAAGGAAAATGTGTTCATTGCAGCATAGAACAAGAGGTCAGTATCCATATGCTCTCTGTGTTCCCCAGCTCCTCCTGCAGTTACACATGGCATATGATCAGTACAATCCGATGGAATGTGAGTAGAAAGGCCATGTGGCATGTCTTGAAGCAAGAATTAGACATAGCTTCTGGAATCAACACGACCAAATGAAGAGTCACCCAAGTGAGCCATCCAGGCAAATTGATGGTGCTGAGTGAATATGTCCATTTTATTTTGTTAAGCAATTGTATGTGGGGATTTTCAGAATGGCTTCTGTTAAAAACATTGATGAAAACATTATTAAGTTGTTAAAATTTAATATAATAACATAGAATTCCTCATAAACTGAAATTAATAAAATTACTTTTCTGTTGTATGTTACCTTTTCTTCCAGTAAAACACTTTTTGTAATAATTACTTTTTCTATGTATTACTATGTCTCATGGGTCCTTAAGATTTAAATTGCTTAAAAAATCTGTTGTTATGATTGACTTTGTAGTTGTGATTGACTTTGTATGTTCTACTTGACAAAACTTGACTAAGGAAATCAGGCGTTTGAAGTTATTTTCTCTGTACTTAAGAGAATCACTCAAACAATTACTTAGCTATCAACAGGAATTTATTGTCTATTTGATCGTTCGGAGATTTGGGATATGCAATTAGCCATTCATAAAAACACATTCCTTTTAGTGTGAAGTAACAGGTTATAAGTCTTTAAGTTACAGAAACAAATCTTTATTTACAGAATATTCCTGTCATGCACCCTGTGTTTTCTTAAGACAGCATCTCTCCTTGGAGTGTGCCTGACTTGGTTAGTCTTTCTAGCAAGAAAACCGCATGAATCCTGCTGCCTGCTCTTCAGGACTGATATTAGAAGCCTACACCATACTTGGATTTTTATGTGATGCTGCGGGTTGGGCTCATGTCTTCATGCTTTCCATACAACACTATCATTACTGACTGGGCTGCCTTCGCAGACTTTCATCGTTCTATTTCAGTCAGTTTCTATTTACTCTAATAGTAAATTTGTTCCAGTAGTCTATGATGTGGGACAATGGTCTATACCCTGTCACTTGTATTTTAAACAAATGCTGATTGGCCAGTAGCCAGGCAGGATGTATAGGGAGAAACAACTTAATGGGAAAAAGACTCATTGTTGCTCATGGTGAGGGAAGTGGAGCAGAGCAGTGTAATTAACACCATCACAGCCAGGAATCAGAGAGGAATACTAAAGAACCTAGCATGAGGTGTAGCCTGAAGAACATCTCCCACGACCCACTTCCCCAAGTAGACATTACTACAAGTCTTCACTACATCCTCCACTACGCTGTCATGTGGTTAACCAATTAAGGGATTATGCCATCAGTAGGTCAGATCCAACATGATGCAGTGGTGTCTGGGAAGACTATCACAGATGCATCCAGAGGTGTCTTTACTAATATCTGTGTATCTCTCCATCCAACCAAACTGATGAATATGATAACTCATCATACATAATTTCTTTGAATCAGCTCACATTATTTCAGGGTGAAAGAGTTCCTTCTTTGTATGGAGGGATGATTTAATACACATCATCATATATTATACCTTCTATATTCTTGTGCTCACGACGCTCATACTGTTGCTCTATCTTAGCCATCGTGAATAATGCTGAAATGAAAATGAGGATGAAGACATTGCTTTGAGGAAAGGATTCCATTTCGTTGGGACTTGCACCAGAAATAGCTAGAACTAGGTCAGTTGATAGCTCCACTTTTAATGAATTGAGGAAACTTGCACTTTTTTCCATAATGTCTGCACCACTTTTCCTTTCTGTTAACAGTGTACAGTGTTGTCCTCAGCCCCACATTCTTGCTAACATCCACAATCTTTTGTCTTTTTAAAAATAATAGTCACCCCCAAAATTTTGAGCTTATTTCCCATTTAAGATTTCATTCCTGTTACCTGATGTTATTCAAAGAACAATTTCATGCACCTATTGCTCATGTATTTATATGGCTTTATTAGTAAAATTCATTCTAGACATGTGCCCATTTCAATGCTGTTGGATTTTGTTTCTTACTTCTTTCATTGTTTGTGTTACTTAAATTTTGAGGGTATTAAGTCTTTGTGAGTTGTGTGGTTACAAACATCTTTTCTATAGGTTGATATGTTATTCCTTTGATTGTTTCCTTTACTATGTGGAAACATTTTATTTTGATATAATATTGTTTATCTAATTGTGTTTTTATTTTACTGCCTCTGGGTTCATAGCTGAAAATATCATGATTCAGAACAATGTCAAGACACATTTTCCTTATATTATTTTCCAGTGGTTTTAGAGTTTCAGGTCCTGTATTTAAATGTTTAATCTCCTTTTTAGATAAGTTTTGTATACATTGAAAGATGAAGATCCAATTCTATTACTTTCTGTTTCTCTCCAAACCAATTACTGAATACACACTCATTCTCCAGTTTCATGATTTTTTGTTCTTGTTAAGTATTAGTTGATGAATTTGTGTTTATCAGTGGCCTCTCAAAGTGATAGTGAATACATGTTTTTTAGTAGCCTCTATGTTCTATTGCTTTGTTTTCTGCTTTTCTGATGTTAGCATGATTATTAATTTTTTCTTTTCTAAAAATTGTATTAATAAAATATAATCACATCAGTGTCCTTCATTATCTTCCATCCAAGTTTCCCACAGAAAGAAAACAAATGAAAGTCTAATTATTACAATACAAAGTAATACTATGGACACAAGCAGCAGAACAACAGTTTGGCTCTAATCAACACTACCTTTCAATAATAGCATTAAATGTTAATGGCTTCAACTTTCTAACCAAAAGATACAGTTTAGATGAACAGATTAAGAAGACAAATCTATCT
This sequence comes from Ellobius talpinus, assembly GCA_001685095.1. Taxonomy (NCBI): domain Eukaryota; kingdom Metazoa; phylum Chordata; class Mammalia; order Rodentia; family Cricetidae; genus Ellobius; species Ellobius talpinus. Next base: position 10,066 of record LOJH01052055.1, read on the forward strand.
TTCTGTTGTCTATAAGAAACACATCTTAGCTTCAAAGTTAGATATCATTTTGATGTAAACAGATGGGAGACTACTGTTTTGCTCACTATAGGATATTTTATTGCTCTATCTTTTGTTTGATTTAAATGCAGACAGGGGAAATGCCTGTAACTTTTGTTTCCCTACCCCATAGGCTGACTTTAATCTTACAAACTGTTGGATTCGGTTTGATGAGTACTGGGAAATTCACTCTTTTACTGAAGATTTCTTTAGTTATTGGAACCTTCCATAGTCTGTTACAATGTTTTATTTTTCTTTTTTGTATGCTTTTATTTCTGTGAAAAATGACGTCATGGCTTTGATAGGGATACTGCTGAAACTGTGGGTTGTTTTGGAAAGAATGGGGATTTAAATAATATAATTCAGACAGGTCATGAACAAGGGGTGTGTTTGATTAGTTTATTTCTCAATGGTCTCTTTCAAATCCTGAAGTTTCCCATGTGAACATCTTTCACCACATGTGCTAAATTTATTCTTAGGTATTACATTCTTTTTGATGTTATTGAGTGAATCTTTTTATAAATTTCACTTTCATATATTTTACTTTCTGATTATTTTAGTTATTTTAAGTGGAATAAAAATCATGGTAGATAATGATGTAAGTTTAAATGGGTACATTGTAAGTAAATGAAAGTGCAATTTGGCTAGGAGATTTAGATATTAGTATTGGATGAATACACAAATATGGTACAAGCAATTTATACATTTCTAATCTGTTAATAACCATTACTTGTAGCTTAATTAAGAAATATTTATAAGAACATTCAAATCTAACTTCAGGAAAGTAGAATATTTTATAATGAATTGTGACAACAAACTAAATATTTAAGATTCTGGCAATGCGCAGAGCATGGGTAAAACATGAACAAACCAAGGAAATCTGCAGCTCTGCCTTGTTAGCTGGGTGTCCTAATGATCAGGAATCCCTTGGTGGTTAAGTCTCCTTGAAACCAGAGTTACATGTGTCCTACGTTATCTGTTACATGGCCACTAGGCTACTTTCCAATTGCACAATGCATACTAGTGAAGGATGTGCCTCTGCAAAAGACCCTGACTCCATTACGTGATTGCTCTATAGTTTTGATGTTCTGTCCTTTGCAGGGTTTCCTTAGAGGATGATGGAAAGAAATGACTTGAAAGCAAGACCCTATCCATTATTATTTGAGGAGGGGAAATGTATCAATTAAACTCATGAAAATGTCACCCATATCATACCCTCATACCACCCCCCCCACACAAACCTGACAATGCTGAAGTATGCATGGGCAACCCATGTATGGAGGCTCTGTTGAAATAGTCCATTTATTGGGTTTCACGATCTAAGCTGATGAGGGTAACTGACCAGGTCTCTTTCTCAAGAGGGTACCAGATCACATTATAGATGGTTGTGAGCCATCTTGTGGGAATTGAACCAGGGACATTTGGAAGAGCAGGTAGTGCTCTTAACCACTGAGCTATCTCTCCAGGCCCCAAACTCATAACATAATTGTTGATTAAATATCAAAACTGCAATGTGCCGCTTCTCCTTTCCCTTTGGGTGGTCCACTCCAATTTTTCACTCCTTTTCTCTGAGCTTTCCTTCTCTTCATGTTTTCCTCTATGCTTCTCTTCCTGTCTTCTTCTCTATTTCTTTTACTTCTACTACTCTTCCTATTACTCCTCCTTTACGTCCTCCTTTCCTCCCATCCTCTGAACTTTACTATGGTATGGCTTTGCTAAGTACATTTCTACTTAAATTGTCAAGGCTTCTTCCATGAATTCTTCCTTTTAGAAGACTAGGGAAAAAAAGCAGAATCTTTACCTGATAATATCTTGCATTGTTATCATGAAGAAATACATTGAAAATTTTGAGGTCTCTGTTGTAGACAAAATGATGACTTATCAATGAAAAGTAAATCACACAGTGTTTAAAGGTATAATCACTGTGAAGAAACTTTTAGACCACTTACCTGGTGAGAGGGTTAGAAAAACAAAATCAACTATATAAAACTTAATTTGTATTGTTTGCCAGTGTCACTATTTCCGAGGTCCTCTATATTTAAAAGAAACAATCTCCGTCACCTTGGCAGTTTGTAAAGATTCAGGATATTTAACTTTCATATGTTGTGATATAACTAAACTCTCCCTCCTCACATGTTTTCTAGTAAATTAGGGTATAATGGAAATTTCAATATTCCTCTTGATTGGACCCTGGGAGACTCTTCATAAAGGACTTTCATCTCTATATCAAGGGCAAAATATGATCTAAGACATGACAGGGAGGCACCTCATCTCTTGTAAGATATACAGTTACCAAACTAAAATTACA
>LOJH01052059.1:0-10996 GCA_001685095.1 Ellobius talpinus
ACCTTGCAGACAAAAGGGCTAGCTTTCTGCCTGCAGGCTTAGTGAAACAAAGGAGTGCATATCATATATAAAGACACACTTGTGTCATGAACATTCATGGTTCTGCTGCCAGCATCTGCCTTCTGCAGACTTACTTCTCTTCCTTTCACAATGGTGTTTTCAAGAGAATCTGACTGAACTTGTTGAGAAGTAGCCATGTGTGTCACACACCTATGGAACTAATGCTGATCAACTGACCTTTGTCTGCGGTTATGTCTAGAATGCATGCCTATCCCAACCTATTCCTTAAACATACTCAGTACCAGCCTAGGCCTTTTGGTTTACTTGTTTGACGGACAGACACTTAAGAAGTTCTTTGGTTCTAGGATAGGCCTGACGGGATGTGGATTGCAGTTCTGAGAAGGGGTCTTGCTAGGATGTGTTGCTAGAGCAGGTAGTATAGACTAACAATGTGAGTGCTGTCTAGAGAAAGAGGTCAAATCCCTGGTCAACTGTGTTCAAAGCCTGCAGGTTCTCCTGTTGTGGGAGCAATTCTTTTCTTACTAAGCAAGGCTGAGCTTAGTTTTCTGTTCTCTAGGACCAGAAGAGTCCTGTACAATTGTGGCATACTCACAATAACAGCAAAGTCTTTGATATGCTGTTTGTTGACAGCTTAAATCAATGCCACTCTCTCCAGCTTGACTCTTGGAGGCTTCTGACTATTATGCCTTAGAATATACTGAAGAAGATGATCCAAATAGAAGAGACTTCGTGTGCTCTGTCTTAAGGAAATCAGCAACTCCCATATTCCTTTTCTTTGAACATATTCCCTGGGAACTCTGAGACACCAGGGAAATTTTTTTACCAGAACCGGGTTGCTATGCTGAGAATAATGGGAAAGCTCATACATAAACTGTCCTGATTGGGGTAGCTTGAGTGACCTCGTTGTGGGAGTCGTGCCCCTGGCCCTTACTTGACTTTCTAGTTCTTGCGATTTCTGGAATGAAATTAGGTGAATCATGGAGCACACTATAGAAGACAAGCAGCATTTATTAGAGAATAGTGAGGCACTCAAAGCACTTTTGCACAGAGTTTCAGATAGACCATCTACTATTTCTGAAGTATCTGGAGCAGGAATCTTTCTTATTTACCAGAAATCCTCTTGCTAGTAGAGGGCAGCTACAGCTTCACAACTTTGGGTAGTTCAAAACGTCATGCATCCACCCAGCACCTGAAACATGATTCAGATCCCATTCTTTTTACTCAATCAAATGCAATATGCATTTGGACCTAGTAAAAAGAAATAAGAAGAAATAAAATAAAATCAATAATCATCCATAAATTACCAAGAAAAATTACCCTTCCATAATAGGAATCAAGAAAGCCTATACCTCCCTGCTACCTATATATGTCTCCCTTTGACATGATCTGTAGCTATCTTTTCATGTCATATTTTAGTTGTGATGGCTCCTTCATATTTTAAGAATCACTGTTTTTCACCTCCAAAATTAACATGTTATAAGGGACACAAGGGGTGAGTTCCATTGTAGTTATAAGGAGGACGTCTTTCTGCAACAGCTTTGAAAACTGGTACTTGAGTTTTGTGCATTGCAATAGATATGGACTGGATCTATTTGCATTTGTGTTTTTCTACATGTTGACATCCAGTTGTGCCAGCACTGTTTGTTAAAGATGATTTCTTTTTTCCATTGTACAATTTTGGATTCTTTGTCAAAATCAGATGTTCATAGGTGTGTGGATTAATATTAGTGACTTTGATTCAATTACATTGATCCATGTGTCTGTTTTTATGCCAATAGCAAGCTATTTTTATTACTATAGCTCTATTGAAGAGCTTCAAGTCAGGGATGGTGATGCCTCCTGAAGTTCCTTGTTTGTACAGTTTAATTTGACTATTCTAGGCTTTTTGTTTTTCTGTGTCAAGTTAAGTATTGTTCTTTCAAGGTCTGTGAAGAATTGTGTTGGGATTTTGATGGAGATTGCATTGAATCTGTAGATTACTTTTGGTAAGATTGCCATTTTCCTATGTTCATCCTACTATCTAAGAGCATGGGAGACCTTTCCATTTTCTGATATCTTCTTTAATCTCTTTCTTCAAAGACTTAAAGTTCTTGTCATACACATCTTTCAATTGTTTGCTTAGAGTTACCCCAAAATATTTTATAATATTTGTGGCTATAACAAAGGGTGATGTTTCTCTGATTTTTTTCTCAGCCCACTTATCATTTTTTGAGTTAATTTTGTAGCCTGTCAAATTACTGAAGGTGTTTATCAGATGTAGAAATTCCCTGGTAGAATTTTTGGGGTCACTTCTGTATACTATCATATCATCTTCAAATAGTGAAATTTTGAATTCTTCCCTTCCAGTTTTATCCCCCATATATATATATATATATATATATATATATTGTTTTCTTATTGCACTAACTAGAATTTTATGTGCTGCATTGAAGAGATATGGAGAGAGTGGACAGCTTTGTCTTTTCCTGATTTTAGTGGAATTTCTTTTAGTTTCTTTCCATTTAATTTAATATTGTTTTTATTATGTTTAGGTATGTTCCATGTATCCCTAATCTCTCCAAGACCTTTATCATGAAGGAGTGTTGAACTATGTTGAAGGCTTTTTCAGCATCTAATGAGATGGTCATATTTTGTTCTTTTAATTTGTTTATATGATGGATTATATTGACAGATTTTTGCATGTTGAGCCATCCCCACATCTCTGGAATGATGCCTACTTGATTATGGTAGAAGATTTTTTAAATGTGTTCTTGGATTAAGTTTCCAGTATTTTATTGAGTACTTTGCATCAATGTTCATGAGGGAGATTGGTCTGTAATACTCTTTCTTTGTTGCATCTTTGTGTGGTTTGGGTATCAGGGTAACTGTAGCCTCATAAAGAGTTTGGCAATGTTCTATTGTGTGAAACAATTTGAGGAGTATTGGTATTAGCTCTTCTTTGAAATTCTTGTAGAATTCTGCACTAAAACCACCTGGCCCTGAGGTTTGTTTTTTTTTTTTTGAGATTTTTTTTAATGACAGCTTCTATTCCCTTAGGGGTTATAGGTCTATTCAAATTGTACTCATTATAAGTGTATATTAGACATAAAGCAAAGGGTAACAAAGCTACAATCCCCAAACCAGAGAAGCTAGGTTACAAAATGGGCCCTAACAGGGATGCATGGATTATTCTGGGAAGGAGAAATAGATGTAATCTCCTAGGTAAACTGGGGAGTGGTAGATGGGAGGGAATGGTGATGGGAGTGTGAGGGAATCCAGATGCTGAAGTTGGAGAGGGTTTGGAGAGGGAGAACAATGAAAGCAACATGTTAATAGAGGGACCCATTATGGGGTTAGGGAGTGACATGGTTCCAGGGAAATACCCAAGAATCATCCACAAAGAAGACCCCAGCTAAGACTCCTAGCAATAGTGGAGAGGATGCCACTCCTGTAATCAGATTGGTGACTGCCCTAGTTGTTATCATAAAGCCTTCATTCAGTAACGTAAGGAAGCAGTTGCAGAGATCCACAACCAAGCACAGGGCTGATCTCAGGGAGTCCAGTCAAAGGGAGGAAGGAAAGATTATATGAGCAAGGGCCCACCCCTTGAGTCAAGGCAGGGAAACCAGCAGACACAACTGACCCAAGCTCCTGGGAGCTCATGGACTCTAAACCGAAAGCTAAGGAGCCTGCACGGGACCAACCTAGGCCTTCTGCATGTGGGTGAGAGTTGTGTAGCTTGATTTGTTTGTGGGATTCCCTAGCAGTGGGACCAGATCTCTCCCTGGAGCACGAGCTGGCTTTTTGGAACCCATTATCAATGGTGGGATGCCTTGCTCAGCCTTGATATGGGGGTGGAGGGGGAGCTTAGTCCATCCTCAACTTGATATGATTCCTCATGGGAGGTCTTACCCTTTCTGAGGGGTGGAGAAGAGGTGGAGGGAGGTAATAGAAGGAGAGGAGGGAGGGGAACCATGATTGGTATGTAAAATAAATAAAAATTTAAAAAAGAGTGACTGATTATGCATATCATCTGCCCCACTCTTGTCTGAATTCTTTCTCCACTTAAACCTAGAACTCATATCAGTACCCAAGAATAGCACTCAGGGTACTGGAACACTTTGTCTCTCTTTCCAGTATGGAATACTGAATAAGCTCCCTTGTTTTTACTTCTACAGTTATTTCTTTTTAATTAGCATATATTGTGGATGAGTTGTTGATTCTAGATTTTTTTTGAGGCATCCAGATACCAACCAGGCTTTTGCCTTAAAATCTCTAGCAATAAGACTATATTCTCTTCAGAAAGTGACTGTTAGAAAAACAAGCAAACAAACTATAATCCCATGCTACCTATTGCTCTATTCATTTCTCCAGCGTTGTGAAATATATTAAAGAAAAAAAGGTGGAATGATAGGTCATCTTTCATGAAGCTTAAAATTTAGTTAAAAAGTAACATAAAATAATGTGAATAAAAATTATTTCAATACAATTGAAATTAAATAAAGTCAGAGGTGCTTGCTAAATTATTTTTAGGTGTTTTATAAATATCAAATGCTTGTTTATTTCTTTGTCTTCTGAGTGATGGCTGCAAACTTCGCCATTGTTTAGGGAGTATCAAAGTCAAGACTTCTTTTTCCTTCCATAGCATCCTTTTAACAGGCCCCAACTGACATGATTTCTTTTTCTTTGCTGCTTTATAACTTGGAAGTCAAGCTTTCAATGATCTGATATTTTTGTTTGACCTTGAAATCTTTCTAAGTTTATGTCATAAAGAATTGTCACCACTGCCTCCTTAGTCTACAGGCCTGAAACAGATACGTGCAAATGCAAATCATTCTTTCTTCCAGAAAGTCCTTAGATTCTGCAGCTTATACACTAAAATAATACTTAATCCTGTTTTCCTTAACTAGCTTTTAATTTTTGGTGTGTGTCTATGTGTGTTCATGTGTGTGTAGGAGCATATTTGTGTGCAAGTGTACATCTGTTTGTGTGTGTCCATGCCCGTATAGGACATAGGTCAACCTTAGGTGTCATTCCTCAGATACAGTCCATCTTGTTTTGTGAGATGACTTATAACGTGCAGATGAGTCTAGGCTGACTGGCTATTGAGCTGAAGAGATCCATGTGTTTCTGCCTCCCCAGTGTTGTGATTAGAAGGACATGTAATTGTGCCCAGCTTCCTTACATGTGTTCTGGAAATCAAACTCAGGTTGCCGTGCTTGTTTGGCAAACACTTTACTGACCCCTCTATCTCTTAGCTTTATTAACCAGTACTTAATGGTGTGGAATTACATCTAGATATTTTTCTTGGTGTGGACCACTAAAAACAAAATCCAGTTTTACTTATTGCTAGTATTTGAGTCTTTTGGGGTGAAATGATTTTCTCCAGGCATGGCCATGGCATCACACTGGCAATAATAGAGCTGACTATAATTATAATCTTATGATTATAATAATACAATCTTATATTAATTATAATTATAATCATAAGATTAATTATAAACTTACATTTTCATGATGACTTGCAGGATGCATAGCCCCAGAGTCATGGCAATGAAATAAGCAGAATAACATATTTACAGTGAGCCTATGGTAATGGTAGTTGGGATGTTAACACACCCAAGTAGAAGGAAGTTTTTTGGATCCTCACCTAGGAATTCTTGTCATTTTGCTCTCCAGTTGTACTTCCAGGTGTTAGAGTACATAGAAGATAGGTTAAATCAAGGGGCCTCTGTAGTGCAGGTTGTAATTTGGGCATTGGACTTTTTGAACCTGCAATTATTTCTGAGCTATTCATGCTGCTTTAAGTAAATTCAGTAAACTCATTGCACTAGTTACTTTTCTTTGTCAGTCATAAAACACCATGACCAAAAAGACAAAAACAAAACAAGAAAACTTAAAGAATATTATTTTGACTTCTAGTTCCAAGAGGGCTGGACATCTATGATGGTGGAGAAGACATTAGCACCTAGTGCAGGAAGCTAAGAGATCAACACACAGGAAGCAGAGTAGAGTACATAGGAGGAGAGATGAGGTTCCACATCCCACAAATGCATCCCATCCCCCAAACAGCACAACCAAGTCGGGATTAAGTGTTCAGACATGTGGTCCTATGGAGGCAATTTTCATTCCAACCATAACAACCACAGTTTCGCCAAGCTGGAATTTGGTGGATTATTGCTTTGGACTATTGTTTGTGCCTATTTTACATAAATAGATGCTTATACTTTTCTTTCTAGGAAAAGCCATACTACAGAATCTCTGGCACTACTTGAGTTAGACCACTTTCAGGACTTTGTTAAATATTGAAGATTCTAGCTTTCCATATAAAATATTGTAGCTTACTAATGATGAAGTAGAACCCCAGGATCTATATTTTAAACAAGTTGTCCCTGAAGATTTTCATGGATGCCTGGAATACATGTAGGAATCTTTGGTAATAAAGCTTCCTTATCCGTGTAATGCATATTCATAGACAAAATGAAGCAGAAAATAGGAATAATAATTTGATGAGTTTTAGAGAAAGCTTTAGTATGCAGAAATATTTTTCCAAAGGATTATGGGACTCATTTTATTTCCAGCTTACAAACAGCTCATTTATTTTTCCCTGATGTTGCTGTTTCTGTGGATTAGGTCCTATATAGTTAGCTTGACCATGGAAAGAACACAGCCATTACTCTATCTAAACCTAAAACTTAAAGAAAATAGAGACAGCTTATTCAGGAGCTAACTATAAGTAACTGTGGTTTAGGAACACACATTTTGGTTACTTACATGACAAGTTACAGCATGGTAACAGTTGCAATTTTAATAGAAACAAAGTGAAGAAAGTTATCAATCAAAGCCTTTCAAAAATCCATTGGTGGAAAAATCAGGTAGGCAGGATACAGAAAAACAGGGGAACTTCTTTTACAGGACACTGACGCAATCTGATGAGATATTAGCCTTTGTCACTGTAGGCTCTAGTGGTCTGTTTGCACATTCCAAAAATATTTACTTAATATTCAGAAGGATTTTTGGTAGCACACAAAGTTGGGTAAAAAAAAAAACACCATTAAGGGGACTAATAATAACATAAGAAAGTTTGGCTCCCAATCTGTAATGTTCCAGCTCCCCACGGTTCCGATGTCCTGGTCACTCAATCAGATTTGTATGGGGTTTAAGAAATGTTGATCTTCTCTGGGAACTTCAGCTCACAAATTAAATAACTCCACATTTTAAGAGTTTAAAGTGTACATAAACGGTAAAGGTGTAGCTCAGTATTGAAGCACTTGTGTTTGAATTTCAGAACCCTAAGACAAAAGTGTGTACATGTGTCCACCAGTTCACTGATACTCCTGTATTCCAAAGGACGAGTCAGGTCAAGGCCTCTTGAACACAGCATGCATTTACAGATGCTGCTCTAAAGACTACATTGCCGTGGAAGCAACCATGTGATTTCTCACACATTGGGAACTTTACTTTGAAACCTATTCATCATTCTGTGATGAGCAGGATGCCATGTTTCGATGAGTTTCATGAGTGCTTTTAAGAGCACAGAGGAATTAAGATCTTTTGCTAACATCTAACATGAATTTATCAGTCATGAGACTAAGCTACCTATAAAAGAGATCCTTGAAGCCAGGTGATGGTGGCACATGTCTTAAGCCACAGCACTCGTGAGGCAGAGGCAGGTGGATCTCTGTGAGTTCGAGGCCAGCCTGGTCTATAGAGCTAGTTCCAGGACAGCTAGGACTGATACACAGAGAAACCCTGTCTCGAAAAGCCAAAATAAAGAAATAAATAGAAGAGATCCTTGAATTGTCCAGAAAGCTCTGAGTGACTGGAGATCTGGCTGACAGGCTGGTGGTGAGATTGCGAAGGATACTGAGCAAGAGGGCTCTCCAAAATCATCCGATACTTTATGAAGAAGTTGTTAACAAATAGTCACGAGTCAAGTGATCTGGAAATTAAAGCATTCTTTGGCTTGCATTCATTTGTGTTGTTTACCAGAACCCTCTGCCATTTCTATACAGCAAATTCTTAAGCGACTTTCCAAACTCTGAATTTTAAAAAAATAAATTTTTATTTTGCTTTTTTGAAAGTTTTTGTGCAAGTATACTTTGTTCCTTGGTTACACCTCCCTCCATCCTGCTCTTCTTCCTCTTCCCTTTTCCCCCACATGTGGATTTCCTTCCTAACTTTCTGTTTAGCAACAATGTTACTATTAATGGTGCTGACATAAGAAACTTGGGGCCCACAAATGTTAACTGAAAAGTGTATCATGCCCATCTCTCTTCTAAGAGCCAGAAAATGCCAAGCCACGAAGCAGACACTTGTAGGTCGTTTGAAAGGAACTTAACTTCAGATCTGCATTGCTTATTGTATCAGCAAGGCATGAGCATAGGTTGTGTATGTGGAACCATGTCCACAAAGAGGCCCCGAGTCACTAGAGTTCCCATGCATCTCCCAAATGAATGATTCTTTATGAACTCAGTGTCTTTGAAAAGGAGTATTTAGAATTTTTGAATAAATTAAAATGTATAGTACAATGACATAGCTTTTGCTTGTCACCCTTCTTGGCTCTTCACACAATGCAATGAAAATGTCTGAATCTTCTGATATGTCTTTCCTCCTGTCACTCATTAATGCCAGCTTTCTATTCGTTGGAGAACTTTCACTCAAGAGTTTTTATTTTTGAATTTTTCTTAGTAATGTAATAAGACACATGAGTTTTTAAATAACTATTTTTGGCACAGCAATCCTGTCATATAAAAGTAGACAAGATTTCTATTTTTTCTCATAGTCTCAGGATAACACTGTCTATTTTTATGACATCTATGTTATAATTGTTCTTTAATTTACCAATGACCCATGAAATTACTTTGAACATAAAATGAGTAGTAAACGTTTACAGATATAATGCTCTCTTCAAGTGAGGTTGTCTTTACAATGGAAATGTGATTAGCAATAGCTGTCAGTGTTAACAGCTTTTCACAGACTTAAAAATGTTCTATCTGTTTTTTTTCTTGAGCTTTTCATAGAATGTTAGAAATGCAAGGTCTTAAAAACAGTCAATTTCGTTCACATTCATGAGTTTATAGATAAGAAAATAAAGTCTGAGAAATTTTACTGCCACCTAACTATTAGGAGAAAAAAATCACAAAATTGAAACCTGTGACTCTTAATTCATGGCTCTTTTACAGTGCTGTGGTTATTATCTCTTTATTACATATTGATATAAATTGATAAATAGTCATTTTGCAAACGCTTACATCTTAATTTAGCAGAAATTAACATCAGACTTTAATGTCTTATACTTTTAATTACCACTTTGGTCAATGTGAATTTTCTATTTATTTTATCTTTCAGATGGCCTTAATTTGAGAAAAATGATGCAACAGAATTTTTTAAATAGATGAAAATGCTGTATAATATTATTGCACTAAGTAATTGCTTCAAAAATTTTATTTTTATATTCTAGCTTTAATATAATTGAAATAACCATAAATAGGCAATTATATGGATAAGCTGTGCATAGCTACTTAACTTATGTTACTCAATTTAATATTATACTAACAGCATTGCAAATAATTCTTGTGCACTAGGATCTATTAGACTTTGTGAGTCACTGGGCTGGAGCAATTGCTCAGTGGGTAAAGGTCCTTGAGGCTTAAGTCTGACAACCTGAGTTCAGTCCTTGGAACCCACTTGGAGATGGAGGAGATAACTGACACCACAAAGCACCACACACATCATACATAGATATAACAAAATAATAACACTAATAATACAGTTTAAAGATAATTTGTAATGAGTACAAGATATAGACACTTAAGTTGTTGTTAGCAATTCCTTGTGACTTCCTCGAAAGGCCAGCAACGATTTTTTTAATACAATTCATAAAGAACTTACACTGAGGAGAGTAAGGCTTCATCTGTTTAGCTGATCATTATTTTTCTGTTCACCTACCCCAATTATTGGCATAAAATAAAAACTTAAACACAGGCATATTGATTGTATACATCAATGTAAAATGTAAGTTCTTAGTTCAACCTATATACATAAATAAGTATAACACTGTATATAAAATGATGAATAACAAAAATCTTATAATAATTTCAATTGATAAAATATCTTTGATAAAGTTTAGTATCCATACCTTCATGATTAAAAACTTTGAGAAGATCAGGAGTAGAAGAAATATCCCTCACCACAATGAAGATTACAGATAACAAACCTATAAACGCTCTGCAAATGAGAATTACATGAGAGCAGCTCCTCTATATTCAAGAATGAGATGTGTGTGTGTTCTCTCTGGTCTTATTTGACACATTGTTCAAAGCCTTTGGGCAATAAGACAAGAGAAGAAAAGGCAGAGATGCCAGTAGGAAAGAAAATGTCCACGTTTACTTATCTGAAGATGATCGCTACCTAAAACACACCAAAGACACCATTGCAAAGTCTCAGAGCTGATAAACGCCGTCCAGGCAGAAGCAGACACAAGATCATCATACATTGAACAGCAGATTTCTAATATTTCAATAATAAACTTGCTGAAAAGAGATCAGGAGAAAAATCCTACTTGTAATAGGTTCAAAAAGGAGGTATGGGGATAAGGCCCTATGAATAAACCCAATTAAGGAGGTAAAAGACTTCTATGTAGAAATCATCAAAACACCAAAGAGAAAAATTAAATAATACAGTAGAAGATGGGAAAACTTCCCATGCTCATGGGCAGGGGGAATTTATATTGTGAAAATGTCTATATTACTGAAGATAATCTACAGGTTCAATGCAATCCCGTTAAAATTACAGTTACATTCGGCATAGGACTAGAAAAACCTACCCTAAAATTTATATAAAACACAAAACCCTCAGAATACTCAAAGAGACATGTAGAAGACATCAAAACCCTGACCACAACTGCATAATTACATTGCAGAGTCTTGGTAAAGCTGGCATATGAATCTCTCTCTCTCTCTCTCTCTCTCTCTCTCTCTCTCTCTCTCTCTCT
>LOJH01052061.1:0-12411 GCA_001685095.1 Ellobius talpinus
ACTCACCCCTCCAGTGGATCTTCTGGTAGAGGATCAGGGCCCCTTGCCGGCCCTGGGACCTTGCTGCTGCTGGCAGGCTATAGAAACAAAGGGCTGCACCTTTTCTTAGTAAGGTATTCTCATCTTGTTTCCTCTGTGTTCAGCTGGTGACTGTGTCTCTCCTTTCTTCTTCCCAGAATTCTCTTAATCTGGTTTTTCTGCCTATGCTTCCTGCCTGGCTACTGGCCAAGCAGCAATTTAGTAAACCAATATGACTGGCAAATTTTTACAGTGTACAAGAGCATTCTCCCACAGAAAGTCACTGTGATTTTTTCCCCTCAATTTAGATGTGCCCTGTTTGCCTCTAAAGACAGGTGACTTTTGGGTTAAAGGATAGTTTGCCAACAGTACCTGCTATACAATTATTCTGGAAAGACTGCTTCTTACAGGCATAATTTCCATTCCAAATAGAAAACATCTGTGTTCAGGATCACTTTTCTTATTTCCCTGCAAAATGTGATTTCTATACCATAAATACTTAAAAATACAAGTTCTAACCCTGCAGACTTGAACCAGTGTACACTGAAAGGAACCCAAATGCACTTGTTTGCCTTGGAGAGTGCATAAAGCTAGCTTGCTCTGCCCTCATTCCACCAATGCTCTGATCCCCTGGGCTGCTCTTGTTTCCCCAGCTCTCACTTAAAAAGCAATGGCTGGCCCAGAGAGTGATGACACATGCCTTCAATCCCAGCACTTGGGAGGCAGAGGCAGATGGATCCCTGTGAGTTCAAGGCCAGCCTGGTCTACAAAGCAAATTCCAAGATAGGTTCTAAAGTTACACAGAGAAACCCTGTCGTGAAAAACCAAGAAAAAAATAAATTTTAAAAAAGCAATGACTAACATTGATTTTTATTTTTACCTTGTCACGATGCCTGTTCCTTTGGGTTTTAATAAATGTCTATGTTCATTGCTTTTAACCTACTCTCCTTTAATATTAACTACCCAATGAAGTAGAATATAAAAATATACCTCATTATCACAGAAGGGGAAACTGAGGTAGAGAAGCTAAAGACATGGCTAAAAGCCACAGAGTGGGACCCCAAAGTCTTTTCCTGCTCACCACTCTTTGCTGTTCCTGCTACTCTTTTCTAGCTGTGGGCTTGTGCATGCCATCCTTGGATCTAACCCTAGAGTTACACAGTCATTGCTCAATGAACAGAAGTTGTGTGGCCAGTTGGTAGTTGGTAAAATGAGTGTTCTTTTTCTGAGTGTCAGCATCAACTGTCTCAGCAGCACACCACTTGCAATAACATTGATGACTGAGGACTGGCTCAGACCCTCCTCCAGCAGTGTGGCGCACTTGTCTGGCTACCTGCCAAGTGCCCACCAGGTCTTGTTTTAGCTAGTGTAAGAGTGCTTGAAGTTCACAGCAGGTTCCTTTGCCCAGAAGACCCAGGTTCACCGATATCCTGATAGGCAATATGATTGATATCTGAGCTTTCATGTGGCAAGGTGTTTGAAAGCAAGTTAGAGTCTGCAGTTGCTTTTTATTGAGCCTGAGAGAGCATTGGAACCGAGTTTTTAATTAAAACAGCACAGGCTGGCTAAGGAGGTAGAGGCTTCAGACTGCCCAGTTTGGGGAACTTGGTTCCTGGCTCTTGGTTTGATGGGGTCCCCCCTGAGCACATCAGACTGTTCAAACTATCTGTGCTTGGGGAATTCAAAGTACCAGCCCCTCCCCCACTTCATCAGGCTTCCTTGCACCAGAGACTTAGTTTCAGTTCGGAATCATTGATGAGGTTCTTGCTGCCGTAGCCTTTATTGGTTTTTCATTAAGCCTAACAATCCTTCCTAATGATGCTCTTGTGCTCAGTAGAAACCCATCCTGTGTGTTTCCAGCACACTTCTTGTTCTCTAAATGTAGAGTTGCTTCCCACGCTTCCTTTTCCCACTGTGAGTCCACTCGGTAAACTTTGTCACAGCCTTTGATTTTCCTTTAGCTCTGGGCTAGCTTATCTGCGCCCCCTCCTTGCCCCCTCTTCATTCACATACTCAAAGATTTGCTGTTGCTGACTCATTCTTTGCATTATTTCTGCAAAGTCTTCTTTGAAACTCTCTACTAGGTGCTCTACAGTAGTTTAGTAGTTGTCTTTCATGCTAAATAAATGTGATTGGAAGGACAGGAGGATGGGCAGACAGACAGACAGATCAAGCAAGACAGAGTGAATCTTTTGAGACAAGGTCTCAATATACAGACCAGAATTGTCATGAACTCTACTTTGTCCTGCCTTGGTCTTTGGGGTGCCAGGATTACAGGCAGGTAACATTGTGTTTGGCCCATTCTGTGAAAATCTTGGGAAATGAATGAAACTTGGAAGCCTCAAAGATAACAGAATAAGTATTTGATTTCCAATGAAAAAATTTTTTCTGTATGTTCTGTGAATTTTTTCAGGGTCCATTTTTTATCCCATAGTTCCTGGTAAAGGGTGTCCAAGATAACTCCAGGAGACACCATCTGATTCTATACTCTGTTGGTGCTTGGTGCTGGCCTACAGGGATGGCATTGTTCAGACAAGAGAGGATGGAAGAGGAGGAGAGAAGCCATCAAATCCTCTCAACTAATGCTAGGCTTGAATTGTAGTACAATATCCAGGTAGGTTGTCTGTCAGCTATGACTCTGGTCTCCTCTTCCTCCAATTTATTTACTTCCTTACCCTTCTTCCTCTTCTTCACTGGGTACCACAAGAAAGGAAGAAGGAGGTGATGCTCTGGCCATTGGAATTCAGCCAGTTCATGTTGGCCCTGGGGACTGGTGCCAGCAGAACAGCAGGGTGGGGCTCCTGCCCTCTTTTCTTGGCTCTTGGCTCAGAAACTCCCAAAACAGTGGGCATCTGGCAGCCACCTAGAGTAGCATCCCACCTCTCTCAGAGAGGTGCCACAGGAATTTGTGCTTCAGCCTCAGCATCCTTTAGCTTAGTTTCCCATTTAATCTTCTGAAAATTTTAATCATATGACTACTATACGGATAAGTTTTGATTATAAACCTTAAAATCTAAGCAGGGGAATAAAGGTGAAGTCTGCCTTGTTTGTTTTCTTACCACTTCTAACTCTCACCAGTTTTACTTTTCTTATGCATTCAGGACCCCATGTGAAGATCCACAAGAATGGTTTTCTTTTCTATTTTAAGAATGTAAATGTCATCATATAACGTGGCACCCAGTAAATTGGTTTCTCTGCTTGCATCGATATTTCTTTCCTTGTCTATTTATACAGATTGGCTTCATTTTGCCTCTCTGCTGCATGCAGAATGGTTGTGGGTAGTGGCGTGTTTAACATCTGCTTTATTTGTCGAAATTCAGGCTGCTTACAGCACTTTACCACTAGAGACGACATAGCCACAGAGATTCTTGTGCTAGCTTATTTGCGCCTGAGTGTGGATGTTTCTACAAAGCATTAGACATTATCGTAGGCAGATACTAAATGTTAGGGCACACCAGCAATTTATCCTTTAAAAGATACTTTAAAGCAATTTCTAATTCCATTAGTCAGGTGCCGGAGTGCCATTTATTACATCCTGGATAATAGTTGGTCCTTTCTTCTATTAAAATGCTCATATTTACCATATATTTACTATGTGTATTTATTTAGTCACTCACTGTCTTATTCAACAAATATCGTTTGAGTCTCCCACACCCACCCCATTTCATCTACAGACAATAAAGACCCCCAGGCAGGAGGGGCTTGTGAAGATAACAGCTTGAGGGGTGGTACATGTCTCTAATGCCAGCATCAGGGGCAGAAGCAGGCGGGCCTCTATGTTTGAGGTCAGCCTGGTCGACAGAGTGAGTTCCAGGACAGCCAGGGCTACACAGAGAAACCCTGGCATGAACAAAACAAAACAAAGCAAAACCAGACAGCAGCTGTGCCAGCAGCAACCTGCTGTGTCGGGAAGAGCCTCTGCCTGCTGTGGAAGCCCCTTATCAGGAGACATCAGTTCCTATACCCAGAGAACTACCGCAGAACTGCTGGGGATGCGCTCCTAATCACAGGAGAGACTCTGGGTCATTCCTGAGAGGGCTTGGCTAGAGGACTCAGGAGGTGTGGAGAATGGCCAGCTGCAGACGGGGACAATGACAGGGAGGTTTTACCCCCTTCAAGGTATCCCTAGAGTCAGCTGGTGCTACTCCAGGTTCAGGGGCTTTGGAGTGTTTTTCCTTGTATTTTGAGAATAATTGAATGGACAGTTATAAAGGGCCTGCTGTAGTAACGATGGTGATGGAGACAGCGACAGTGACGAGTAATGGCTCCAGCACCATTGTTTGTTGAGTCATTCTTTGCTTTAAGAGCTGTAAAGATATGCAAATAAAGAGTCCTAGATCCTATAAAATATGGTAATAATTAAATTTATGGCAATAATCGACAATTCCCAAGTACGTACTGTATGCCCAATGCTCTAAGACCCTTCAGCGCCATCTTATTTAACTCTTTCAGAAGTCTGATAGCTCGTTCTCCAAAATAAGTAAACACAACTCATAAAATAAAGCAACCACAATGCTCTGCTCTGTAGCATTCACCAAGTACCATGGTGTCAATACTCTCAGGTGGTCATGTTGGGCCTCCCCGTATGAAGCCGTTGAACTTAGAGTAGGGAAGAAGGCAGACAACCGGCTCTTGCAAAGCCATTGGCATCTGGCCCAGACACCATTGGGGACAAGGACAAAGACAGCAGTTTCAAAGCTTCACCTAGAATCAACTGGAGTTGCAACCCTAGACAGAGACCCAGTTGTTATTGCTATACCACAGAGGCGGGAACATTTAGCGAGGTGACATGGCTTGCTTAGGACTATGCAGCTAATAAACTGAAACTGTCTCCTTACGAAACCGTCAGTAACAGAGGCACATGGGGAAGAATGATGACCCACGCCACCGAGTGGTCAAGTTCAGCTGACATCACGTGGGCCTGGAACATCCTTGAGAATCACGGGAACAACTCAGCTAGAATCCACCTGCTCTCTGCCTTCTTTTTTCCCACGGATATATCTGTTCTTTTGTTTTTACTTCAATGTAGCAAAGGCCTGTGGAGCATCTTCATCAGGCAAATCATGGTTGGAGGCACCATCCTCCTGGCTTCTCGCAGGCATGGGGAGGCACCTCACCCTTCCACTTCCCAGCCAGAGGAGACTAACGGCTTAGTCTATATTGGAACTGTCAGAAGCACGTGAATCGCCTATGAAAAATGTGAAACCTAAATCAGGATTCCGTTTGTGCGGGGGCAGAATAATAGATCACTTTTATTAAAGAAAGAAAATTAAAATCCACCGCCATATATGCTCTTCTCCTTTCTCCAAAACATTTCAATTGAACTCCACAGTAGAAGACAGGATAAAGACAGCTTCCCCGACTTTTCTCATTATCCATCCCCTTGACACTACTATATGATCAGATTGATTGGATCTTTCGAGCCTGGGGAAGAGTTGGGAAGTTTGTGTTGTCCCAGAAAAGATGTTATCATTCACAGGATGAACCGCCCAAGTGTGAAGTACACCGGAGGATCCAGACTGCAAATTCACGGTCCTGGGATGGATAGGAATACCTCTGTGCCTCTGCTGCTGCTTGGATCTCATACTCTGCTTCCAAGGAGTGGATTGTCTCCAGATGGGGCCTGTCCTGCTTGCCACTACGCCATGTGTCCTTTTGCTGTGCTTGGCTATTCTGCCCTGTAGCCCATAGGCAGGTGTCAGGTTCTCAGCGACCCGATCTGCTTGTAGGAACACCATCAGCACACCAGGGGATGACTGCTTGGGCAGCGACCAGATGAGGAACTTTTCAATGGAAACAGTAACACACTGAAACTGGGCCAAGCTGCAGGCAGTCTTGCAAAACCAACATGGCTTTGGAGACACAGTGTCCCCCAGGAGAGGCTTAGTGGCATTTGTAGCATCTCAGCTGTTGCAGATAGTGACAATAACTTGCTTGGCTTTGACAGTCATCTGAGTTTGGGATCACAGTACCTTAAGGTAGATTTGGCTTTTTGTTCCTATTATTCTCTGCCGGTGAGCTGTGGTCTAGGGCCTCAGCAGCAGCTGTGCACTTCTGAAGGCAGACTTACCCAGTTCTAGCAAGAATACATTGAATCACGTGGCCACGCATTTCACCTCCAAACTGGAAATTCAACTTCAGTTGGAAACTGGCCTAGCAGGAGAACAAAGGCCACACACAAGTTTCTAGGAAGAGAGTAGTTCTCTCCAGGGGCTCTGGGGCCCTTTCAACCGTGCAGGCTTACAGGTTCAGCAAGGAGGTTGAGTGCAAAGGAAACACTGGGTTGCTGTTCCGATCATTTATTACACCAACACACAAAGTTGTATTAAGAGGAAAGAGGGTAGTCTCAGCTGAGACACTGTGATACCCACTCACAGTCCCAAATACAAGGACTAATCCTCTATTTGACTTCTCTTTGTTCCATCTTTTCCCTGGAAAAATTCGTGAGATTTATTTATTGATTCATATTTATTTTGTTTGGAGACAGGATCTCTCTCTGTAGTCCTGGCTCTCCTGGAACTTACTATGTAGACAAGGCTAGCCTGGAACTCACAGGGATCACCTGCCTCTGCCTCCCAGATACTAGGATTAAAGGTGCACGCCAGCATGCCCTACTTGAGAGGCATTTGTTTCTCCTCTGCCTTTGAAGCTCTTGACTACCGTACATTTGACTTATTGGATGTTTGTCCTGTGTCCATCAATATACTAATGATGCACAGTGATACACAGAACAACAGGACTTCTGCTCTTGAGTCACCCACACAGTGACACAGCCATACACTGCATGGCATAGGACAAGAAGAGGGAGGGAGGGGAGATGGCTGAGTGTGACCTTACTTTCTCATGGTTTCAGGTGGCAGGCTGTAGTTAGCTTTTCTTCTGCTTCTACTTTGCTTCCTCTGCTCTGGCTCTGGAGGGAGGAGCAGAGTTGAGATGGGTGACATGATGGACTTCAGGAAACTGGACAGTGAGAGCTACTGTGGCCTAAGTGTCTGAAGCCGCCAGCCTTTGAAAATGGCACTCCAATCTTCCATTAGGTGTTGGTGGACTCAGCCTGTGCCTTCTACTGCCTTCTCTGTGTCTCACACTCAGCGTAGCCCCCAACTTTCTGTCCCTTATGCTAGGTGCTCAGCTCCACTTGTGCCCTGGTTCTCCCTAACTACTGGCCAGCTGCTGAGCTGCAGCTCCATTTCCTGAGCCAGGCCATGGCCTCTACAATATGAATGCTCTGATTTTCCAGGCATTTTCCAGGGGAGCATAGGTGGGAAGGTAAAGTAAGCGCCCTGTGTGAACACCCAGTAGGGGGTAGCCTCATTGCAAACTCAGGTTTGTTAGCATTTAGAGCCTGGGCTCTTGTTCTCTCGGAGTTCAGCACAATATGGGGGTTTGTGATAGGGTAATGCCAACATACCCAGAGGGCACATCTGGGATTTTCCTCAATGCTTATTTGGATGAGAAGCTTCCTTTGTTGGAGTTTCTATAGATGTCAGATGACTTTGCTAGAAAACAGATTTGTAACTCCAGCCTCTTAGACTTCCCGAGGGCGAGCTCAGGACAGAGCAGCTGTTTCATGTTCCTGACAACCGTGCCTCTGGGGCTGGAGTCCCACACGTGGGATTTTTTTTTTCTGAGCAGATCACAGCATTCCAGCTGTTTGTCCCACAAAACATGCATGCTTGGAGGTCCAAGAGACTTGATCTTAGAGGCTTTGGGGAGAGGACATCCTTTAGTGTGAGCAATCCATGTATTTGGAAAGGTGGAAGATATTGAATTTGGGATCTATCTTTAGATGAAAGGATATGACAAAGTTCTCTAGAATGGAAGTTTATTTTATTTTATTGAAAATAGATTCTTTTCATATAATATATCCTGTTTATGGTTTCCTCTCTCTCTGCTCTTTCCAGTTCCTCTCCACCTCCCATCCATCATGAATCTATCCCCTTTCTGTCTCTCATTAGAAAACAAAGAGGTTTCTAAGGGATCATGATAAAATAAGACATAATAGCAGAAAACAAAAATAAACACATTGGAATAGAATAGAAGCAAACAGAAGGAAAAGAGCCCAAAAAGGGCATAAGAAACAGAATAAAGATGCAGAGACCCACTCATTTGTGCACTCAGGAGTCCCATAAAACACAAAACTGGAAGCCATAATATATACACAAAGGACCTGTATGGTGAGAGAGAAAAAAATTAAAAAATAAAAAATACTAACTTAAAAAAGAAAAGAAAAAGACAAAGCCCTGACATGATAGGAGACAAGGAAGCTCCACAGATGCCAATGAGTTCGTTTTCTGTTGGCCGTCTCCTGCTGGGCATGTAGTCTACCCTTAAGAATAGTTTCCCCAATGAGACTCCCCTGGAGGAAACTAAAATTTCATTTGCAAGTGGTGATCGATTGGAGATAGTTTCTGGGTTAGTGATTGGGGGCATGTGCCCACTTCTCCTTTTAGCTCTAGGGTCCCATCTGATGCAGACCCATGGAGGCCCTCTGTATGCCGCCTCAGTCTCTGTGAGTTCATAAGTACACATACTCTGTAGTGTTTAGAAGGCCGTGTTTCCTTGCTGTTCTCCATCCCCTTGGGCTCTTCATGTTTTTTGCCTCCTCTTCCACAGAGCTGAGTGTTCCAAGGTCTCTCCCTCTTTGCATATTGTCTGGCTATGGGTCTATAGTTGTTCCCATCTGTTGTAGGAGGAAGGTTCTCTGATGATTACTAAGCAAGGCACTGATCTGTGGATATAGTAGAATGCCTACATTTATACAACAAGATATTACTGAAGATTGCAGGTACATGGATGGAACTAGAAAAAAAAACTCACATTGAATGAGGTAACTCAGACCCAGAAAGACAAATACAGCATGTGTCTGCTTATACGTAGAAATTACCTATTAGGTCAGTGATAAGCAATCTACAATCCACAGAGCCATAGAGGTTAGGTATAGAGTAAGAGATTGAGGGAGACCAGATAGCTCTCCTTAGGGAAGGGAAATAGAATATAGAGTTAAGGATGGATGGGGTTCGGTGAGGGGGCTGAAACAGGAGGATCAAGTAGGGAGGGGGGAAGAGATAGATAATGAAGGGAAGAGAGAGAGAGACAGCTGAAATGAAGGATCATTTGAAGAGAAGCATGGGAACCTAACAGAGCAGAAGCTTCCTAAGACAGATATGAAGGTGATCTAAATAGAAATGTCAAATAAACAGGGGGGACAGGTCCCCATCTGGACATTCCTTATCACAAAATGAAGACTTCTGGGAATGGGTTACATCAATCGAGTTGTTGACCAAAGGGGTCCCATGGAAACCCTTGAATAAGCCAGGTTATTTCCAAGGCTATTATTGATTGCTCTCCACAAAGTGACAGCAAGGCCTTATTGTTGAAGATAACACCGACACAACTTATTGAACGTAGAGAATTTGAACTGGTGCCTACGTAGAGCATTTATCCCTGTGAGCTAGTGTTCATAGTACCAGGAGGTACTCTGCTTGCTAGCACAGGAGAAACGTCAACACCAACCCAACTACAAACCCTTTGATGTACAATGGTGTCCTGCCTGCAGTGCTAAGGGAATGATGGCACGGGGATTATGGTAATAACCAGCCAATAACTGATTTGACTTAAGGCTCTCTACTCAAGATGGAACCCATACATGACACTGCTTGGGTGACCAAGAACCTGAGACTCTAAAGTTCAGGGACCTAGGGTAAAAAATCACATATTATTGTTTTACTAAAGAATGTAGCAATAAAATGACTCCTAATGGCATTCTGCTATACTCATAGGAGGGAGATTTTAATAGGTCATGTAGATGAGCCTGTAGGCATGTCTGAAGTAGAAGCCTGGGAAAGAATTGTTTTTGGAGGGGTGATCATATGGCAAAGAGACAGAAGCACTTTACTGCCAAGACAGGTCACAGGGACAGTGAGAGGTTACAGTAGGCCTGACAAATGTCAGCCCAACATCCAGCTCAGTATTTGGATGCTATAAATTGTGTTAAGAAATATAAGACCAGGGGCTGGAGAGATGACTCAGAGGTTAAGAGCATTTGCCTGCTCTTCCAAAGGTCCTGAGTTCAATTCCCNCAATTCCCAGCAACCACATGGTGGCTCACAACCATCTGTAATGAGGTCTGGTATTGTATACATAATAAATAAATAAATATTTAAGAAAAAAGAAATATAAGACCAAATAAACCTCTGGGACTGCTGGTGAGTGATTCAAGATGGCCGAGTTTAAACTGCTGTTAATGAAATGGATGGGAGCTGAATAATGGTATTAGCAATCTGAGAAAATCCAAATAAATCAGGCGCTAAAGAGCCTGAGTTAACTTAGAAAAGCTTGCCAGGGCACACAGCCTGAATTTGAATGAAGTCGGTGGCTCAGATGGAAGCAGAGACTGGAGCATGGAGTCACTATTTGAACTCACATCTGTATCTGCAGGTGTGTGTGGTGGAAGACATCTTCTCTGACTGTCTACGTCACTGTCAGTCTTGTAAGCCTGCCTGTCACAGTATGCCGGCATCACTCACTCAGGGGCCCTGTCTCATTACTGCTGAGCTTGGGAACATCTTGCCTATCTCAGTTTTCTGTTGTGTGGAACATCATGGCCAAAAGCAACTTGGGGAGGAAAAGGCTTTGTTTCAGTGTAGGTGGAGCTTTTCTGTGTCCAAGCAGTCCCTCCCAAATAACCATAAGAGACTTCATATTGAGTACAAATGCTCAGTGGATAGCTCAGGCTGATTACTAGCTAACTGTTACATTGTAAACGAACCCATATATCTTATCTACCCTCTGCATGTGGCTGTACCTTCTTTCATCATGGCATGTTCATCTGGCTTCCCTCTGCATTTCCTGAGACTCCTCAAACTCTACCATTCTTCTTCCCAGCATTCTCTCTGCCCCCCAAATCCTGCCTAGCTATCGGCCGATCAGCTTTTTATTAACAATGAGAGCAATACATTTCCACAGTGTACAGAAGGATTGATTACTCCACAGCATTTCCGCTCACCAGTGTTAGGTCAGACTCCATCCCTGAGAGAAGTCATGGCAGGAACTCAACGCAGGAACCTGGAGGGGAAACTGATGCAGAGGCATGGAGGATTTCTGCTGAAAGCCTTGCTCTCCATTTCTTGTGCGGCCTGCTTTCTTATGCAACCCAGGACCACGTGCCCAGGGATGGCACCACCCACAACAGGCTTGACCTTCAACATCTATCACTAATTAGGAAAATGCCACACATGCTTGCCTCCAGGCCAGTGTTACGGAGGTGGTTTCTCAGATGTGGTTCCCTTTTCTCAGATCACCCTCACTTGTTTCAAGCTGATAAACTAGGCAGGACGTCCCTCATCTCACAGTTACAGGAAAACGATTTCATCACCCTACTAAAGGCCATGAGGACATTCTCACACATTCAATTGTATTCAGAAATTTAATCCTAAGGCAGACACTGGTAGAGAAAGGCAGTTATGCTCAGCAATAGCCCCTGAAAAAATACAGCAAGACATTTGTAGTTGCCCAAGACTTGATACTACCCACATGGTATAAACTTGGGCATAAATAAATGTGGTAATCTATAGAATGGAATTGTACATAGCCATGAAAATGGACTAACTACAGTTATAAAGGAAAAAATAGGTGATTCTCATAAAAATAATTTTGAGCAAAAGAGGTAAGATATCAATTGGAAAAACTATAAAATTCCATTTTTATGAGATCCTAACTCAGGAAAGACTAGAGTGGTGATGTTCAAGGTGTCTGGAGGGGTGATGGAAGAGAGGATCCAATTCATTTTGTGGTAGCTCATTGAGCTGCATGTTTATGAATTGTGTATGATTTTGGTCCATGCCTATTATTTACTTTAAAAGATAAAAAAATGATGGATGTGGAGATGTCTTATTGGTTAAAAGCACTTTCTGTGCAAGCATGAGGACCCGAGTTTGAATCCTTAGAATTCACACTAAGCCAAGCGTGGTAATATGTGTTTGTTATCTTTGCTCATATGTTGGGAGGTGAGGCAGAAACAGAAGCCCTGGAAGTCTGGGGGCCAGCTGGCCTCTCATACACACCAGCAAACAAGAGACTGCCTCAAACAGGAAAAAGCTGAGGACTCATGCTGAGGCTGTCCTCTGACCTCCACATGTGTCTCTCGGCCCATGTGTGCCTATACTCACACGTGAATACACACACAACTAAGTTTTAAAATGTCCAAGGCAGGTATAGGATGCCTCCTGTGCAGGCCTAGGAAGCAACAGCTTATGGGGGCATCTAGAAGTATCCCTTCATTTCACATGATACTCCCCCAAAGCTCTCCTGTTTAAAACAAAATCCTTTGAGCATACCTGTAACATGAGGGCTGGCTTGTTGGGGTTTCTGTCCCACCCAATACCCCACAGC
>LOJH01052063.1:0-11447 GCA_001685095.1 Ellobius talpinus
TTCCCCGAAGCTGCCTTTTGCCTCCCGGCTCTACTTCCACCCCTTCCGGCTTCCCCTTCCTCTTTTCACTCTCCCGACAGCGGCGCCGCCACCTGGGCCTCACGTGACTCCAGTCTTCCCCGACACGTGACAACAGCCGGGCCGCGGGGGCGGGACCCACCGCTCGCTCCTCACTCCGGCCCGCCCCCCGGAAGCGCCGGAAAGAGTGCGCTTGCGCAATGGGCGCGGACGCCGCTCTTCCCGGCCGCCCGGGGCTCCGCTTTGAGTCCAGCCCTGGAGGTCGACGGGAGGAGGGTTTCTGTCGCCTTTGTGCCCGGCTCATACTCTCCCCATCAATGGGCCCTGAAAGCCTCCTGCTGCCACTACGGAGCTAGGCAGTCACTATCTCAGCTCTATGATGTCCGTTCGGCTAGAGCCTTCCCTGAGCGCCTGAGGTAACCGCGCCCCGCGGGCAGGGCAGAGTGCTGCTGGAGCGTGTGAGGGGCGAGGGTGCCGCCCGCTGCTCCTATTGCGCATGTGTGGGAGGGTTTCCCTGACAGCGAGGGAAGCCTGGCCACTGTAGAGGGGCGCTGACCCACTGGCCTTCTGCACTCTTGCGCCCAGCCTGTCCCTAGTTTGGGCCTTTGTCGGCGCTCCTCAGCGGCTCCATGTGTCCATCCTACTTGTGTGCTTCGGGCAAGTATTGACCCTGCCTGGAGTTTCGTGTCCACCTGTCATAAAAGACTGACCAATTAGGCTCGCTGACCTGAGATTAGCTCTCCGTTCCTGTCTGGTTCAGAAAAAATCAGTAGCCATGCTTCTGCTATTTGACTATGGTCGTTACAGTAAAAGAACCGTTCCCACTGTGCTCTTTTTCTGCTCTGAAGGAAGAAATGAGAGTAACCCCCCCCCCAAAAAAGGCGATTCCAAAATTCATTCCTTCTGGAGCAAAGTTATTACAAATAAACAACTTTCCTGCAGTCCCAAACTGTCCGTTACTCCCTTCCTAACTTATTTCCCTTCTGGACATCCTCTGTCTCGAGACTACCCCCTCCTTTAAGATTTTGTCATTATCAATCATTTCCTTTAAGTTTCCTCTGTCCCCTCTTCTTTCTTGGTTCTGATTTAGTCGTGGCCGAACATCCACAGGCTTCTTCTGCTCTACACAGTCTATAGTATTTGCCTTGGGCTTCCTCCTTAGGTCTGCCAACAGGGTTGCTCATGAAGGTGTTCTTGTTAAGACAACTAAAAACCAGTGGAATGGAAAGAAAATGCTTCCGGCGTCCTGGGTTAGGCCCTTCCGCGCTGTACACATTCCTACTAGGCGGTATATTCGTTACTCTAAGTTCAAGTCGCATCTTACTGGTAAAATATTCTGCCAATGAAGGTAAGTTAAGATGTGGATTGTCTGTGGTATGAATAAATTATACATGATACCTTTAAAGTACTATGCTTTGTGAATAATAAAGTGTGTTTAAGTTTGTACTTTCACCTTAGGAATTGTTTTTTGACCCTGAATGAGATTTGGATCATTCAAGTGTAAAATAAAACACATGTGTATCATAACATCTGGTTATTAGTTCACCCAACAAGTATTTCTGGATCTCTAGCAACATGTACAATTGTAGCTTATTTGGAAATAAAATATACTTGTTTAGTTTCTTGGCATCTGTGAGTCAGTATAATTATTTTGTCAATGGAACAGTAAGAATTTAAAGTTTGGTACATGTACATTCAAGAAATCTATTTTAATGTAAGGGTTTATGCAAATATTTAATTTCACAAAACTGCACTGGTTACTTCCTAACTATTGACAACTATAAAATTGTGACATCATGACTTTTAGTGGTCTGCTTGGAGAGCCTACATGTGAATGTAAGTTTTAACTTCAGTTAATATTTATCTTTCGGGTCCTAGGTCGAGCTTTAATATAACTTTTCAATTTCTTTCCTCGTAGCTCTGACAAAAAATACCTGATCAAAACAGGCTAAGGAAGAAAGGTTTCTTTTGACTTAACTGTTTTGTAACACCCGATTCTGTGTTACCCTCTTGGTACAGTTCGCGCGCCACTGTACCTTCAGCAAGCCTGGAGATTGAAGGAACACACAAGAGACCTGGGTCATTTGAAAGGAGATTAGCCAAATGTCGTTTATTTAACTTTGGGGAAATCCTTAAATACCTAGCTGTTGGTTGCACAAGGAATTTCCCCCAGGCAGGTGGGAAATTGCCACACCCAAGATGGAGTGAACAATGCCCTACAGCTAATCACCAGGCAGGGCAGAGGGAGCACAGGAACAAACAATGTTTAGCTGGCTCACCAGAAACTGTCCTCAAGTAACCCGAGGACCAGGGGCAGACCCCGGCCCTACACTGTTTGGAAGTACAGTTCATCATGCCCTGGAGGTCATAGCAGGAGAAGCTTGTGGCATTTACGTGGCTTCCACAGGCACCAAGCAAGAAGAGATAAATTATGCTTGGGACTAAAGGGTTGCTTAGCAGTAAAGAACGCTGGCTGCTCTTTTCAGAGGATGTAGTTCGGTTCCCAACATCCACATGGCAACTTGAAACTGACTGTGCCTGCAGTCCCAGAGAGTTGTAATGTTCTCCCCCACCCCAAATATCAATACTCTACTAACGACACTTCTCCTACTCTTTCCTTCTGCCACCTAGCTATAATCTTTCAAATAATTTCTTATTTTCCCAGACTCTAGAACATTAGCCCCAGCGATTTAGTGTGACATATGAAGCCCTCTACTGGTCTCCATGGTATACAGATGAACATGCAGCCAAAAACCATTCACATAATATGAAGGAAAAATACTTAAAAATAAAAAAGGTTACACTCAACTCAGTTTCACATTATTTAGTCACAGACCCCAGCCTCAGGTTACTCTTCCTACCTAGTCTAATCTAATCTACATAATCCCTCATGGGCAGGCTCAGAGGCTACTCTGATCTACATAGTCCCTCATGGGCATGCTCAGAGGCTACTCTTAATTTAGTAATTCCTCAGGGATGTGACCAAAGGCCCAGTCCCTACCCACTTCCTTTTGGTTGATTGATTTGTATGTCATGATAAAGTTCGTGAAAAGTATCTTTTGGGAGTAATAATGTGATTTAAGCCTGTCTTTGTACTGAGAAAAGGGAGGAGGTATTTGAACTAGGCTTTGAATAGTGAGTATATTTGAACAAGCAAATACTTAAATTCAGGTGGGTAGTTATTAAATGTCAGGTATAAGAAAGTGACCAAAATCTGGTCTTTTGTCATAAGACATTTACTTTGTAAGACTATGACATAAGCACAATAAGGAATTATAATACAGTTTTCAAATGCTGTTATAGAGGCTGGTAGATTGTGCCTAGAAACAGAAAAGTAGTCAATTTGGCAAATGTTGAGTGTTCAAGAGAATCTGCAGAAAAGAGGGAGGAAGTATCCTGGAAAGAGAAGGTTAAATTGGTGCCCACCCACCCCAGTATCTGCCAAGTTGTAATATGACTAAGAAAAGTTATCAAATATTTTCATAGTGGGGGAGCAATGCATCCCTGAAAGTAGTAGTTAATAAGGTTTCTGTTTGTCCTTGTCACTGTTTAGAAGGTAAGTTGTTGTTAAGCATTTAGAAAAGCTACGTAATAACTAAGACCAGGGCGTGCTTGTCAAGCCTTGTTCTTAATTCAGTTGCCCTATTACCAAGGCTGTACTTTATAATTCATTAATAGATGTGGGTGACCCACTGTTACTTCCTCTTAGCCCTAAATGTAGCCCAGTCCTTTGCCAGACAGTTTTTTCTTTCTACCCAATTTACCATTTATGCCAGGGGCAGGGGTACCAAGCAGTGTTCCTATATATACACTATGATGTGAACCAGGTTGGAAAATTCTGAGTTAAAGAAGTGTCATAGGCAAGATGTACCCTGATTTTTCTAAGGCAAACAAGTCAGGATTAATGAGTCATAGGCTGAGTACTAATTCAGCTGATAAACTCATAACTTTTGATGAGTCAGGTGCTGAATGGTGATTATCTGTTTAGAAGTCAGTCTCTGCCTCTTTCCCATGGAGCTTCGTTTGCCCTTGATCTAAGCCTCCCAACATAGTTACTCAAAGATTGAGAAAAGCTGTACCAACCAGAAGACATTTAATATGATGAGTATTAAGTTTGATTTTTAAATTTAAAAATTATTAATTACATGTAAAAACATGCAGAATATACTTAATAGTTTTACATTTTTCTGTTGTATTCCAGAGAACAAGTATGACTATCTCCCTACTACTGTGAATGTGTGCTCTGAGCTGATAAAGCTGATTCTCTGTCTACTGGTGTCACTCTGTGTTATAAGGAAAGGTAATTGTTAAGATAGTATGTGTTTGTTAAATCACACTATTCAAAAACCATTGGACCTGGCACAACATTTGTATCGTTTAATCTAGTCCAAGCATAAGTATGCTTTATAGATAGGGAAAGAGGATCAAAGAAAATGTTATGCAGAGTTGTATTAGAAGGAGGGGAGCTTGATTTTCCATTTTCTTTCCCAATGTCCTGCCCATTGTTCTACCTCATCACTTGTCCCTGGAATGGTTTTACTCATTGGGTTTTTGCTAATTTTCCATCTAAGCTTCTTGGGCTTTGATGCTATCTTTGTACTTTCTTCTCATACGAGGTAAACAAAGCTTTTAGAGCATTAAAGTGCTTGCACAGGAAGTTCTTTCATGCCAAACCTTTTCAGTCTATGATGCCTATCTAGATAGTAGAGTACATTTTGTAATTTCATGAAACTCATGCATTGCTTGAAGGGCTTGAATTTAAACTGCCCCTTTTCTTTCTTTCTTTGCATTTTATCTCTATTGCAGTGTGCCTTCCTAAGTCTTTGGACACCTGGAGCTGGAATATTAACTAAAATCAGGATTAGTAAAAAAGATCTCATATAAATTACCATGTATTACTTCCCTTCTCTGATCACCCGTTGAGGGGAGAGTGAAAGCTTAAAGGTTTCGTTGTTCTTTTCTACTTACTCTAACCTGTCCTCTTGGTGGTTCATGCAGAGAAGTAAACACATGTCTCTCTGGAGTTACCTTAATAAGTGATACTTCTTCTCTGAGTTAGTTGGAGGTATGATTCTGTTTTGCCAAGGGCCTGCCTGGTCTGGCTGTGTGTCCCACCTTGACACACAGGTGGGAAATGAAAGAGATACTAATAAATGCCATATTATCTTTTTCTTCTGTAGGCTTATAATTATTTAGCAACTTAATAAAGTTCATATTATCAAATTGTACTAATAGTCAAGTTTAGTGTGATTTCAGTGAAAACATAAGCATTCTCAATATAGATGATTTGCTTATTGCTGTGTATGATTCATATATTCTTTCTTCAGACGATCGTCAAAGTAGACATTTGAGATGTACTTCCTGGAAGGAATTCTCAAATTTCATGAAGTGGTCCATTCCTGCCTTTCTCTACTTCCTGGATAACTTGATTGTTTTCTATGTCCTCTCCTATCTTCAGCCTGTAAGTAAAACTGTAACAGAGGAAGTGCAGTAGAGAAGACACAAAGAGATGAGTCCCCAAACTGACCTTCCTTCTTATTTTCCAGTGGCCTTCCTGACAGTTTTCTAGAACCATCTGTTCTGTGCCAGATCTTCACATTGCTAATGATTCCTATGCTGGCTACTGGGGGGAGTTGCTCCTAGGCACTCAGAAACCACCCTGATTTGTATAAATCATCAAGTTACTATTAGTTTGAGCTATCTTATGGCCATTCAAGACCTCCACTCAGATTTCCAGTATTAATTCAAAAAATAGTACAGTTGATGGGCCTCTCTTTGTTCTGCTTGCTTTAATGTAGTTTATCTACTTACTATCAGTATGTATTATACCCATATTTACTATGACTTTTTCTTATTTTTTATTATATTTAATGTATGTATTTGTGCATGTATATTTGTACATATATACCATAGCTCAAAAGTGGAGGTCAGAGAACAACTTGTGGATGTTGGTTCTCTCCTTCCACTATATGGTCCCAAGATCAAACTCATGTTATTGGACTTGGCTTTAAGCACCTTAACCCACTGAGCCATTGTTTTGGCTCCTTTTTATGTTACTCTTATCTACAGTTTCCTTAAGAGTGTGGAACTATATAAATTCAACTGATAATACTAGAAATTCACCTCTGATGCTTCTTTTATATCAATTTAGAAATGCATTGGTAATCACAATTAAAGTCTGTCTTCTGTTTGGGAAGACTCACACCTTTAATCCTAGGACTCTGGAGGCAGAGGCAGGCAGATCTCTGAAACTTTGAGGCCAACCTGGTCTTCATGGTGAGGACAGCCAGGGCTATGTAGAGAGACCCTCACTCAAAAAAAAGGGGGCTCAGCGGTTAAGAGCACTGACTGTTCTTCCAAAGGACCTGGGTTCAATTCCCAGCACCCACATGGCAGATCATAACTGTCTGAAAATCCAGTTCCAGGGGATCTGACGCCTTCACACCAATGCACATAAAATAAAGATAAATAAATCATTTAAAAAAATTTTAAAAAAAAGAAAATCTGTTTTCTACTTTTACCTGTAGTCCAATTGAGTTCTACTGCTTCCCTCCCCAATATTTTTGTAGGATGGGTTTTTTTTATTGCCCATGTTGTATTTTAAGTTTTTTAAAATAATAAAATTAAATACTTTAATTATAAATAGTATTTTTTGGCACTGATCCTTTATGTGAAACCTTCCAGATCTGCTTTAGAACTGGATGAAAGGAGGGAGCAATAGAACATAGTAGGAATCAAGAGCTTGGCACTTTCTCACCTGCGGTAGTCTGCGTAACTGGGAAGGCCCTGTCTGTTCTCGGTTTCAATTATTCTGCCTATAAAAATAGAAGGAAAAATGCTAAACCAGCTCAAAGGCAGGTGCTTATGCCAACTGAACACCTGAGTTCCTGTTTGCTTTGTGATTTGTAATGATCATAAGTAAGTATTTAGTTCATATAACATGCCTTCTCCTAAATTCTATCTACTTTTTCAGATAATTCCTATCACAACATTATGATTATTTACATTCAATAATATTACTTATATTTTTTGGAAACCCCCAGACTAGCTGTACATTTATGTCCTTTTCTACTTGCCCAGTATTAAGCAAAATTGCAGCTTCCTTATTCTTCTTCCCTATTTATTGGTTGGGTCTTCCTGATCTGCTGCAACCACAAAATATTGTGAAATCTATGTATTTTTTGCCTAATTCTATTTAAGGAATGTAAATAGAAGGTAAGTAGAAGTTGTAGGACAAAGAATTATGATTAGATTGATTTTCTAGTATCACCATGGGAAGTGTGTTCAAAATTAGTTATGTGTGTTTATGCTGCTCTTAATGTGATCTCTCAGGACCTCTTTCCTCATCATGCCTTCCTCTGCTCTTAACCTGAAGCTCACAAGCATTTGTATATAGTGAGGTACACTGAGAAAATCCCACAGATCGGGCATCTCTAACATCTTGAAATCTCCAAGGCAATCCAGGCTTCAACTTCACAGCTTCATGCAATGGTCTGTCTAACTAGGCCTCCATTCAGGGACACCCCTGACACATGCCTCGCTGCAGTGGTTTTCATTAGGCATGGTTAACTCTAAACTCAGAGCCACGTGGCAGAAGCTACCAAGGTCTGCTGCTTACTGGGGCTGGAACATGGGCTCCTCATTCAATTACATATTTACCCACTTTCTATCCTTCACTGCCTAAGCTTTCTTGTCCTGAAACCTGCTCTGTAGACCAGACTGGCCTCAAATTCAGAGATTCACTAGCCTCTTCCTGTGCCCCACCATACCCAGTTCTAAGCTTTTCTTTAGTTCCTTTTCACAAGTTGAAATTTAGTTAGGTGGGATCTTGCCCTGGGGTCACCACTCCCTTTATTTCATTTCTCAATTGCTTTATCTCATACAACTTAGCTCCATTCTATTTTCTGGTGCCCCTTTTCTCCTCAAATAGTTTTCCTTGCTCAGTTTGCTCCTTTTTGTTGTACATTTTCCATAGAGTTAACACTAGTAACCACAAAACAGAGTCTATATTAAACTGTTTTGAGATTTCCTCTGACAATGGAATTAATCCAAAAGTCATCACTTTAGCCTTAGGCAGACTCTTCAGTCAAGGGCAGAAAGCAGCCACTTTCTTTGCCAAAGTATCACAAGAACAATTTCTAGGCAATATAGTAAAATCCTCCTCTGAAACCTTTTGATCCAGCCCCAGACTGTTCACCAAATCACACTCAGCTCCACTGTCTTCCAAGCTCCTACTAGTATGGTCCATTAAGCAGTGCTTAAAGCATTCTGGTGCTTTCATCTCAAAGAAACACATGATCCTGCAGACAAACACATGATCAGGCCTATCACAATACCAGTCCCTAGTGCCAGCTTCTGTCTTAGTTAGGGTTTCTATTGCTGTGAAAAGACACCACAACCATGGCAGCTCTTATAAAGGAAATGTCTAATTGGAGTGACTGGCTCACAGAGGTTGAGTCCATTATGATGGAAATATTATGTAATAGGTAATATGATGATAATAGGGAGCATGACAGCGTGCAGGCAGACATGATGCTGGAGGAGTAGCTGACACTCTTAAATATGGCAGGCAACAGGAAGTTGACTGAGACACTGGGCAGTGTCCTGAGCATAGGAAACCTCAAAAAGCCTGCACCCATGGTGACACACTTCCTCCAGCAAGGCCATACCTACTCCAATAAAGCCATACCTCCTAATAGTGCCACTCTCTATGAAACTGTGGGGATCAATTCAAACTACCACACCATATAAATAGGCCTAACATGTACCCTTCTCTGCCCATAAAGCCAATATTGAATATAAGGGGGCTGTGATAAGGTTGGTAAGATGCTTGTCTCATGTGTATAAGCTCTTATTTTCATCCGGAACCACACACAAAAATAATAATTTTTAAGAAGTCTATAAAGTGCTTTGACAGCTTTGAGGAAAACAAAATGTGTGTTTCATAAGCATGGTAACTTATTTCTAAGCCTAAACCTTTAGAATTTGTATTTCTTGATATCTGCATGGAGGTCATTTATGCATGTGTGAACTGCATATAAAGTAAAACTTAAACATATTGTCAAATCCTAACAATAACTTGATCATACCTGCCAAAAGTTAACAAGCAATAAAAATGGAATTTAATCCCCCAGTGAAACAGCTGCGCTAATAACCCTCTGCTTTTGACTAAAAGGCTTTTTGTGTCAGGTGAACTAGCAGGCTGGGAGGTTCTGAGGTCAGGGCTTTGATTGGACTGTAATTCTATCTTCTTTCTTTCTAGGCCATGGCTGTTATCTTCTCGAATTTTAGCATCATAACGACAGCTCTTCTATTCAGGATAGTGCTAAGGTAAGTAATTCACTGTGGAAGCATGTATCATCCTTTAAAATGGGCCAGTCCGCCTTTTGATAATTTACCCAGAGTTCTGAGCCCTTAGAACCTCTAGGCCAAGATTTTATTTCTAATTAGCCTTATATATAAGATACCTTGTTTATCCAATGTGGAATGCAACTCTAGTGGCTGTTTAAATCCTCTGCCAACAGGTATATGAAATATCTTGAACTTTTCAAAAGTAAGATACTTAATTACTTTTTGTTGGTATTTTAATTTTTAATGTTTTTTTAATTGCTTGTTCTGTGACAATGTCTTATTTTGTAATCCAGAATAGGCTTGAATGCATAATTCCCCTGCTTCAACCTCCCAAGTGCTAGAATTACTAGCCACACCCAGTCTACCAGGGGCTACACTCTTAAAGAGTACTAATTCTCCCTCTCCTAACAGTTACCAGTTACTAACAGTCCCTTATGTAGGAATGGGACTTTGTTCCCGCTTGCCCATTCTATGCTGGAATTTTTTTGGTTTGAGCTTGCATAGGTCTTATGTATGCTACCACAATGGCTATGAGTTCATATGTGCAATTGCCCTGCTGTGTCCAGAAAACACTACTTCTTTGAAATTATTTACTCTCTCTGGCCCTTACATTCTTTCTACCACCTCTTCCCCTGTCAGCCCTAAGCCTTGGGAGGTAGGGGTGTGATACAATTGTCACATTTAGAGTGAGAATTCCACAGACAATCTCTTATTCTCTGAACTTTGACCACTTGTGGGTCTTTGTGTTAATCACCATCTAGTACAAAAACCCACTTCTCTAATGGGAGTTAAGAGATACAGTAATCTATGGTATAATATGTCATTTGGAGTCAGCTTAGTAATGTGCCCATTTAGCAGAATAGTAGTAGCAAATTCTCCACTAGGGCCTCTGGCATGTCTAGCCACAGGTTCTTGGCACAAAACAGTGACAAGTATGTATTTCAACTTGTGGAATGGGCCTTAAATCCAGTCAGAAAAGGGTGGTTACACTTGTGACATTGTGCCACCATTTTATCATGTGTTGTCAGGCTGATGGCTACTGTATTTCCCAGGGTTCGCAGTTGAGTAAGGGTGATGATGACTTTCTCTGATAACATGCAGGACACCTCCGAGCACTATGAAAGCTAGCCAGTATAAAGCTTGCATAGTGGTCAGGAACAAGCACAGAGCCTTGGGAGAGGATGAAGGGGCCTCAAGGAAGAAAAGAAAGAACACAGAGTCAAAGATGAATAATGGAACAGAAAGGGTTAAATGGTGTGGAGAATTGGAGGACCTGTTAGAGGAGTGACTATGGGGTGGGATAACGAACACCAAAGACCTTTTAAGAAAGTCATATGGAAACTACTATAGAAGCTTCCTAAAATATAGACCTATAGACAAATATATGTGAGTCTAGATAGGGTTACTTTACATTGTGGCAGTACCCCCACTAGACACTCAGTGCTATCAAAAAGGCAAGCCAGGAATAGCTTGAGTTGTTGGCCAGTGATACCTGCTCCCTCATTGGTTTGTCAGCTTGACACAGCTGGAGGTATCTTGGAAGAGAAACCTCCATTTGGGAAAATGCCTCCATCATAGGCAATTATTTGGTTTCATTTTCTTACTTAATGATTAATTAATATGGGAGTGGGAGGCCCAGCTCACTGCCAGCAATGCTACTTCTTAACAGGTAATCCTGGATAGTAGAAAAAAGCAGGCTAAGCAAGCCTTGGAGAACAAGCCAGTAAGCAGTCTCCACGGTCTCTCTCTAGTTCCTGTCTCTAGTTTCCTGCCTTGCTTGAGTTCCTGCCTAGGCTTCCTTCAGTAAGGAACTATGATTTTGTAAGCCCAAATAAAACTTTTCCTCCCCAAGTTGCTTTTGGTTACAGTGTTTATCATAGCATAGAAAGTAAATGAGGACATTGCCAGTGTTCTTGATTACCCTCCAGAACTTGCAGCAAGACTATTGCTGAATACACCATGTATTTTTACTCATAGAAGTCACCAGGAAACTTTGTATCTTTCCTGTAGAACCCTATGTAAACCTAATAATTTCTAGTTTGTGTGTGTGTGTGTGTGTGTGTGTGTGTGTGTGTGTG
>LOJH01052065.1:0-12410 GCA_001685095.1 Ellobius talpinus
TATTCTGCCAGGGACTAAAGCAATCTGGAAGTCTCTGAAAGTCTACAGAAACACAAACACTTAGCCCCTTTATAAAATCAGTGGAGCACTGGCCTCATTCGGGAGTGCAGAGTGTCCTGGAACCAGGTCCTCACAGACACAGTGAGACAGCTGTGTTTTGATGGCAGCCATGCTAGTAAATGTAAAGTGATTTCTCTTTATAATTGATTTATATCTTCCTGGTGAATAATTATGTCAGGTATCTGTTGGTGTGCTATTGGTTATTACAAATGACCTACATTCTGAGCCAGAGCAATACCTATTCGGATCTTCCTGCCTATAAAAAGTGTGTTATTTTTACTTGGCAATTGTTTATTTCGTGGATGGTAAATACACACCCATGTTAGACACATGAGTTGCAAATATTTTCTCCTATATTGGGGAGGGGGGCTCTCACTCACTCACCCTTTCTTCTTTCCTTCTCTCTTTCTCCTTGAGATGAGCTCTCACTTTAGCTCTGGATAACCTGGAGCTCCACTGTATAGCTCCCAATTGCTTCAAACTCTTGGTGGTCCTCCTGGCTTGGTCTTCCAAGTGCTGGGATTGCAGATATAAGCCGGAGACAGACACATTTTCAGTTCTCATGGTGTTCGTGTTCAACATGTCTATTTTTATACTATATCAATATTATATTAATATGACTAACATAGTTCTCTGGCGAGAGAACTAATAGAAAATATACACATGGATTTATTAGATTGGCTCACAGGATCAGGGACTGAATGGCTTCCCTTAATGGACACCTGTAGGTTGGAGAGCTGAGGAAACGCAGTCCAAAAATGCTGCTGGCCTCCATATCAGTGACAGGACCAGCTCAAGGCTGAAGGACTGCAAGCCTCCTGGAGAGCTGCAAGTTGAAAGGATGAATCTGGAGTCTGATGTTCATGGGCGGTTGCAAAATACAATCACTCATGAAGGGCCATGAGCTTTCTGCTTCCTTTCCTTCAGCTGTGTTGGGGTCACTACGAGATAGTGCCATTCATGTTCATGATAGGTCTTTCTCACTCAGTTCACTGACTCACATGCCTTCATCCTGAAACACCATTAGAGACACACCTAGAAGTGTGTTTTACTGATCTTCTAGATAACTCTCTGTTCAGTCATATTGACAGCTAAATTGAGCCATCACAGCATACTAACAATCCATTGCTTAACACATGGTAATAAATATTCATACCTATTTTTCACTTTTATTTTTGAAACACAGCTTTGATGGACATGAAATTTATGATCAAAAGTTTGTTTTTTTCTCCCCTTTGACAATTGCAAACTCAATGCCTTCTAGCCCAAATTGTTTCCACTGAGAAGTTAACTGTTAATGACATTTCCTCATATGTGACGAGTCATTCTTGTTTTTCCACTTTTTAAAATGCTCTTTCTTGTCTTTCAGTGTTTTTAGCGTGATGTGTCTGGGTGTGTATTCTCTCTGTGTTTATTTTGCTTGGAGTTTGCTGAGCGTCCTGGATTACTGTTTTTAAATTAGTATTTCATCAAATTGGATGTGTATCAATTCTTCCTTATTCCAGAAACTGGTCTTGCTCTTTTACATTCCCTGTTCTGGGGGTCCCATTTGATATGTGTGCCCAGTGGTCTCTCACGTTCCTCCGAAGGCCTGCTTATTTTCTTTATTTATTATGACTTACATTTTCGACTATGTAACCTGTATTGATGCAGTTTGTTCATCCTTCTGCCAGTTCACAAGCGTAGTCAATCCCTTCCATTCAATTTTAATGCTGGTTATTTTACCTTCTGTATGTAGGATCTCTAACAAAATACTTTCTCTGTCTTTGTTGATCTTTCCTGTATGATAAAACGTTCCTCTCAAGGATTCTTTTTTTTTTTGACTGTGGTTTCCCTTAGTTCTCTGAGCATATTTATAGTTGTTGTGCTATAGCTGGGTCCTTGCTTTGTATGGAGGACCTTTTGTACTCAGCCTTTCTTGAAACTGGTGAGAACTAAACATTGTAGGTAACAGCAATAATGGAGGCAACGTCTTCCTACTTTCTGATAAACATTTCTGTTGCTTGCTTCTTTAGATACTTGGTGGGACTACCTTTCTTCTCTTTTTAAAGTAAAACTATCTTTTATCATTTTATATACCAATCCCAGTTCCAGCTCCCTCCCATCCTCCCAATTCCTCCACCTACCCGCCCCATCCACTCCTCAGAGAGGGTAAGGCACATTGCTTTAGGGAAGGTCCAAGGCCCTCCCTACTATATCTAGGCTGAACAAGGTATCCATCCAAAATTTGGTTCCCCAAAAGCCCGTACAAATGGTAGGGATAAATCCTGGTGCTACTACTAGTGGCCCCAGAGTCTGCTCCAGCCATACACCTATCGCCCCCATTCAGAGGGACAAGTTTGGACCTATGCTGGTTCCTTCCCTGTCTGGCTAGAGTTGGTGAGCTCGCATTAGCTCAGGTAAACTGTTTCAGTGGGTGTACTCATCATGATCTTGATCTCTTTGCTCCTATTCTCATTCTTCCCACTCTTCAACTGGACTTGGGAGGTCAGTCCAGTGCTCCAGTGTGGGTCTTTGCCTCTGTTTCTATCAGTTTCTGGATGAAGGTGCTATGGACATTTAAGATATTCATCAATATGACTACAGGGCAAGGCCAGTTCAGACACCCTCTCCTTTATTGCTTAGGGTGTCTTAGCTGGGGTCATCTTTGTGGATTCCTGGGAATTTCTCTCGGGCCAGGTTTCTTGCTAGCCCCATAATGGCTCCCTAAATCAAAATATCTCTTTCCTTGCTATCATCTCTGTCCTTCCCCCATCTCGACTATCCTGTTCCCTCAAGTTCTCCTCACCCCTCCCCATCTCCTCCCCTCTTCCTCTTCTGTCCTTTCTTCTCCCCCCCACTCCCAACTTTCTCTATTTTCCATTTCCAGGTGGGTCTATGTATGCTTTTCTTAGGGTTCTTGGTTGGACTATCTTAATTATTTTTATTCTGCAACTAATGTCTGTCATTTCTCAGAGATGTGGGGATTCCCCTGGTTACATTGGTATGATAAAGCTTTGGCTCCCTGGTACTGCATTATCAGGCTTTCCTAATTGCTGGCTGATTATGCTTTGGGGCACATATTGCTTCACAATCTGAATTAGTTTCATGCCACTGTGTTAGCATGGCCTTTGAGGCCAGTGTTTGAAGTTTGATTTAGCCCGAGAAGGGCTTTTAACAACTTTTTTTCCCTATCTGGTCTATAGGGTGATTGACAGCTTTTTGGTACTACTGATTACGTTTTCACTTCCATCAACATGACCTTGTTCCTAGCTTGCTCTTAGTTCTGAACTTCTCTGTGCTCTGTTACTCCACTTCATGTTAGTTCAGGTTGGTTATAACACAGTCTCATGGCATGTCTTTCCCATAGCGACCTCCTTTTCTTGGAGTGTGACCGTTGCTCTGTGAGCAGGGTGTTATTGAGGTGATCGTCATTGGCTCTCTCTTCTGATGTGGTATAGCTCCATGAGTGATTGGTGTTTAGGGCCCTGCAGATGCTGGTATCCTGTGGATGCTTTGCTAGTGGAGAGCCTTGGCCCTTGGCATGGGACTCAGGGAGGAAGGCACTGTTCTCCTAGTTATGCTTACTGGGAATTTAGCCAATGCCATATAGAACTAGAGATTTGAGAAGTGCTGGAGACTCCTCTCTCTTGGGAAGAGTGCATTCCTTGACTAGGAGTACTGAGGGAAGAGGAAGCCTCATTTTCTTGGCCACCTCAATTGAGAATGAAGCTTTCTTCAGGCTAAGCTTGGGATAGGGAAAACATGCATGGGCTATTTGTCAAAAGCTATGGACTCTCATTTTCCTGTCAATATCGATGTAATTTTATTAATGAATGTTTCTTGACTTGCTTTATTATCTTATTGATGAAGACCTCTGACAGTGATGGGGCCTTTTTTATGACTCAAGGACTCAGGTGATGGACACCAAATGGCCGCTAAAAGTCAACTTGAGACACTAGCTCTTGGGCTCATTGTTGCATGCTGACGATGATTAGAGACATGGACACACAGTTGTAAATAAAGCAAATACATCAAAATTTATTAAAGAAGAACAAGAGGACTAAGAAGATTCTTGCAGTAGGAGGGGACCCAAGGTCTGTTCATCTAGAAATTCTTATAGGGCTTAGGGAAGCAACTGGACAAAGTAAATTGTGTTGAGGTCAGTTATGTCTCGGGAAATCATAAGCTGATCATTCAGTGATGCATGCTCTTCACTGGCCCACGATCACATGGTGTTCATGTGTTGCCTGTTCCATTAAGGGGTTGGTCATGCAATGAAGCCTGTGTCTGAACATCTTTTGACTTGTCCTTTGTTCGCTACTGAGCCTTGCTCATTTGCTGACTGCTGGTCCTGTCCGGTTATAAGCTTCAGTGTTGGAAGTGTTTCCAAACTTATTTGATCAAAGTGTTTCTGATCTCCAACCTTGGCTGTTAATTAAACTGTGATTTCTTTGTTCATGTGTGTGTGGCCCCATGGTCGTTTCAGCACGGACGTTCTTCCGTTTACTACCTATGGACAGTTAACTCTTGCCTCCTTATGTTCATTTCCACACACTTCAAAATTTCAACTTTCAATTCAGACTATGATGGTGGTTTGGCTGTAGATCTGTAGTGCTTCTGCCCTGTGCAGAAATGGATACTATGAGATCAGCTTTCAATTTTCTTCTTACCATCTCTGGGAGAATTAGGGATCAAGACATACAAACCAAATGGAATATATAGAAATGTAACTTACTTTTTGTGTTTTGGATATATTTCTATAAGATTAGAATATCCTTGGAAACTTTGGCAGGACTTTGTTAAATTATCCAAGTCTTTGGGATTAATTGGAAACTATTGATTGGATCTGTTACTATAATTTTCAGATCTTTCTCTCTTTCAAATTTGCTTTTTTTCCCCCCAAGAATTCTTCTTATAAGATATATATGTACACTGGGCCCACTTGTCCCCCTCCCATGACACATTTAGCTTTATGCTCAGCCCCTGATGGCATGCTTTCAGTTTTTAGATAGTTCAGGGCCTTGTGGTACTTAAGCTCTCTGCATTCTCAGTGTGGCCTCATTTTTAGTACGGTAAGTCACCTTAATCTCCTCATGCTTATTTTGGAGCAGCCTTCATGTGATCTCTGGTGTAGAAGCCACAACAAATCCATGGGAATGTTTTGTTCCACTGAACTTTTCAGGGCCTTAACTTTCCCAAACAACAGCTTATGGAGGTCACGTAATGGATCCTCAGAAGAAAGACCACAGGTATTCTGACCAGTGAGTAGGGAGACAGGAGGGAGTAGGGTGACAATCACTTCCATTTAGCCACTGTTGAGGTGACTCGTAGCCAACCAAGGTTCTTTGTGAGATGTAGTCAGTTTGTTTTCTGTCCCACCCTGCCCCACCCTCTCTTTACCCTCACTCTTTCTGGTGGTTATGCTGAGTCCTTTCCATAGAAAACCCTTGATTTTCCTCAGACTGATTTCTAGTAAACTGAAGCAAAACTAGTCTTAACAAGCAACATGTCTAGAAAACATGTTTCGGATGTGGTCTTCTATATGTGGGTTGTTTTTCCTTTAAAGCCAATAGGGATCACTGGTTGTACGTTCACTGACAATAGCCCCTGGTATGCATTTAAATCACAGTGACTGCAGCTTTGATTGCTGGTGAGCTTGTGTGATATATGTGTGATAGGCAAAGTGTGTGGCAGCTTCACCTGCATGATTAATACAGCAGAGGTAGCTGTAAAGATTTTTGGGTTTGGCAATATCTTGGCCTCTAACGTGAAAAAGAGATACTCCCAGGGCAGTTACTAGACAACTTAAGGCATTCTGTGAATGTCGGGGGGGGGGGCTCTCTGAAATTATTTTCAGAGAGATTTTATTTCTACATCCACAGTAAAGTTAGGACTAAGATAAAACCAAGGGTTAAACTAAAAAAATTGATTCAGAATTTTGGTAAGCCACTTATGTCAAAAATAGAGCTTTATAGAGTAAGGGTAGGACTCTGAGACCTGGACATTTTGTTGGATATACTTGAAGTACCAAGCATCCAAATCTCTTCATTTATTTTAGTCAAAGAGAAAACAGTTTAACAAACAGAACCAAAGACCTCCCTTCTTTGGATTTTATGCAGTGACTTCACCTGTAGTTTGTGCGTTGTAGGATAACGCTGCTTCTTCTACACCTGGTCTCTTTATCTTGCTTCTCATTTTTTCCATTGGTGATTAAACTGAATAGGGTTCCTGTTGTGGGATATTACTTAAAGGTGTGTTACATTTGTTTATGCTGTGGAACATTTGTTTAATGATGCAAAGATGTGTTACATTCCTTTACATTGCATTTGTTTAACTCTGTGAAGCTGTGTTACTTTGTCTGTCTGAAATACCTGATTGGTCTAATAAAGAGCTGAATGGCCAATAGTAAGGCAGGAGAAAGGATAGACGGGCCTGGCAGGCAGAGAGAACAAATAAGAGGAGAATTCTGGGAATAGAGGATCTAGTAGCAAAAGGAGGAGGAGGAGGACTCCAGCGGCCAGCCATCCAGCTACACAGCCAGCCACAGAGTAAGTTGTAAAGAAAGGTATATAAGATAAAGATAAAAGCCCAGAGACAAAACGTAGATGAAATAATTTAAGAGAAGCTGGCTAGAAATAAGCCAAGCTAAGGCCGGGCATTCACAAGAAAGAATAAGTCTCCATGTGTAATTATTTCGGAGCTTGGTGGTTGGACCCCAAAGGAGCAAGGAGCCAAAAGAGTAAAGGCAAAGAGTAAAACCAACTAGTAATATATAGTATCAATTGTAAGAAGAAATAAATTTCATAGTTGTGATATTGTGTGGGGGGGGTGTCCATGTTTTTTGTTTTTTTCTTTTGACTGAAGGGAAGGCTATGTGATATTTGGTGTATTTTATGGTGAACAAGTTGAGTGGCTACTATTGTAATACGGTTGGGTTAATATGATTAGTTAATCGCCTTCCAAAGAGACGTTTCTGTTAAATGTTCAGTTCTTTTGAGTGCTGGCTAGGGTTTTAAATTCCTGGAAGTAGAAGACCAATTAGACGCCTGACTTTTTAAGACCGTGCATCCTCAGTGTATTCTCCGATTTTCTCTGCACTCCCAGGCCTGGGACTTTCTGCAGATGAGTTTATAAAGAGGAGTCTGGGCAAGCTGTGTTTTTCTGCTTTCCTCATGCGAGTTCCTGCCTTCTGTAGTTAGCTAGAGTTTGTGGTCCATCTTCCTGCAGTTTGCCAAGGAACAAGACATTTTTCATTTTCCCAAATTATGAATTACCACGGTTCTGCTGTTTTAGGTAAATCTGGGGTTTTTATTTCCAAGTGTCCAAGGCAGCTACTACTTCATGTGCTGGCAGTGTGTTTTTACTTTCTACAAACAAACACAAGATATATCTGCGCTATTTAGATATGTAAAACAAAAGTTCTATTTCTCAGGAAGTTGTAATATCTTTTCCTGAAT
The DNA here is from genome assembly GCA_001685095.1 of Ellobius talpinus. Lineage (NCBI taxonomy): Eukaryota > Metazoa > Chordata > Mammalia > Rodentia > Cricetidae > Ellobius > Ellobius talpinus. The sequence goes on from LOJH01052065.1 coordinate 7,500, forward strand.
TCTTTGATTTTTCTAACATGCAAAAATATTTGCTACTTTAAATTATTTATTTCACTCAAAACATGCAGTTTTACCCAGTCAAGTATATGAAAATTAAATGGACTCAGTTAGGACCCTGACTTTAAATATGAAGTGGAGAGCAAGAGAAGACACTCAATATTGACCTCTGTCCTCTATATGTAGACTCATGTCTACACATATACATTTATGTGTGTGCATGAGTGTATGTATTTCTGATTTGTTCTGCGAGCTGTAGTGGTGTGATAACAACTGTGTTGTACAAAGGAAACAATTTCATTAAACGTTCAGAAGTTATTTGGATACTGGTTTAAAAACCATAATCATATTTGGGCTTGACAATTAAGAGTACAATGGATTCAATGTCTGGGACTGGAACTATGCAGTCCTTTTCTGAATTTGCCCAGTAGCAATGTCTCTAAGGAGTGGCATGGGCAAATATCTGCCTGTGCCCATGTCTCTAAGGTACATTTCTAGGTCTTCTGAAGAGTAGGATTGTGTGGAACTCATGCACTTATATTTGTCTTACATACTGTGAATGTTTACTAAAAGGCATGTTTGGCCAACATTCAGATGGGTTAAATAGTCTGATTGGCAAATAGCATCAGATGCCAAAAATATCAGCTGCATCTGCCAAAGAGCACTTGTGACATTGGATGCAGACCATTTGCCATTACCGTTACCTGCATTTGTAATAGTGATGCTGGGAAATAGCTCATTATGTAAGTGCATGGTGTCTTCATTGCAGTAGTTAGCATGTAGTGTTTAATATATGCCAGGCATTGCACTTATCACATAGCATTGTAACTGTTGCCTCAAAGACTTCACCCAATTTTAATCTTTCGTAGAGATGGGGAATCCAGATTGTGATTTAACAAGGATCGAATTTAATGAATGCTGAAGATCATATTTAAATCTAGGCATCGTTTTGTAGAGTAAATGTGTGCATGCATGCCTGCATGCAGGTGTGTGTTTGTGTGTGCATGCATGTTTGTGTGCATGTGTGTGCAGCTAGTAGACCAGAAGCTGATGTCAGATTTCTTCCTCTATCATTCTCTGCCTTATTATTTCTATGACTGGATTTCTTGCCAAATCTGTAGCTTTTCATTTCAGCTATACAGGCTGGCAGGTAAGCAAACCTTGGGATCTGTTTGTCTCTGTCCCCCACTTCTAGTGCTGGGGTTACAGAGGCATGCTACTGACCCCAGCTTTCATGTGGGCTCTGTTAATCTAAGCTCAGATTCTCATGCTTGTGTAGCAAGCACTTGACCCAGTGATTGAACCATCTTCCCAACCTCAAGTAAATATTACTAATGAAAACGTGTTTTGGTTCAACTTCTTTGATGAGAGTTTATAATCCCAAGGTTATTTGATATAAATATCCCTGTTGTTGCTGTTCTAGTTATTTCGCAGTAGAAAGCAGTTATGGTACAAAGGTGTTAGTGATTTCATGAAGGGATTGCTACCATTTCAAACTAAATGGGTCCCCCAGTGCTCAAAGAATGTTAGTATAACAAAAGGAGTCTGTACTGTCTTTTTCAGTTATGGATTCCCAGAAATATAGTTAATAGTTGCATTCTAAACAATTCTATCATCACCACCCTAAATGTTTAGTTCTATCACTTCCCTGACCTTTTCTTGTTGCTCTGAAGGCATGAAGCAGCACCCTCCCCCACGTCTTTACTGACCACAGACCTTTGGCAGGTTCTGACACCTCTGTCCTAAGTGATAAGTTTTCTGGCAACATGTGTCAGTCAGTCAAGGCCTTGGAGTGTTTAGTTGAGGAGCTGATAACCTAAGGTGTCGACTGTGGGAGAGTTTGAGAGCTGCAGAGCAAGATATGCTCTTGAGCCCTTGCGACTGAAGAGACCAAAGCAAATCCATTCACACCGTGTGTCTGAAAGTAGATTAATGGATCCCCGTCTTGAGAATCAGCATCCACATTACTCCCTAGCAAGCGCCATGCGGAGAGCAAGCCAAAGGAGCTGTGTCTCTCGGAGATGCTCTACTCACGTGAGTCCTCATGGTATTGAAGTGACAACACTTCGGCCCTGGGGATGTTTAGTGTCTTTCTCTGACAACCTGTCTGTCTTCTCTCCAAGTTTTATGGAGAACCTATGGAGAATGCAGTTCTCTAGTGCAGACGACCTTTTGTTCACGCAGGTGAGGAGTGGCTGCTCACTTCTCCTGATGACTAAAATGCCATTCCATCCGATCTGCGGAGTTGAAAAGATAGATGGGCAGGGACGGTGTTGGATCACAATGCCAACTCATGCTTCAATCTTTGGAGGAGAAAATCAAGAAATTCCAGAAGAGAATGTAGACATCAGTGTCTTAAAGAAAATTTCTAGAAAAAAAAGTTGATTTTCCTGCAAGTGAAACTGATTTTAGGCTTTAAATTTCTGGGTCCCTTCTTGTTCTGTGTGCATTTCATTGACTTCAGGATTGCATTCTAAAATGGAATTTGGTTGGACTGATCTGGGTTAGGTGAAATAGCAGAGTGGCCCTGGGTTTTTCTCCTGTTCTTCAATGCTGTCTTCTGTAGAAGTCATCCTTTCGTGGCTGTGTCTACCAGACTGTTTACAGGGCCTCATTGGCTAGACTAAGCTCTTTCGTAGATTCACAGATTTATAGGCAGAAATCATTTTGCAGGCAGAACTTTTCGATTCAGACATGAAGTTTTGTTTTAGTTAAGAGTTTGTTTTGAAGAGTATATTAGATGTTTTATGCTGTTTCAGGCCTGTAAATAATCCAATCACAGAAGTTTAAGGATTAATTAGATACCTACTTATGGTGGGAACCAAATCTATTTTAAGGTCTTTCCCTTGTTTTATTATTTTCTTTGGTTAGCAAATGGCTGGTAGGTGACTAAGACAGAGTCTATTAAGTCCTTAATTTGAGCCAACTACTCTTGTAAAGTAAGTGGGTAGTAGTGGCAGAGAGGAGTTGGATGCCAGCACCGTCTGGCTTACCTCTTCATTTATTATTGGTGTGACTTCACTCTAGTTCTTCATCACCTTTGGCCTTGAGCATACTCTCTGTAAAAGGAAAATAATGTGTTACCCTTTCTGGGTGGTTTTGAGATCGAAAAGCCTAGAGTTAGTTGATTGTAATATTCCTCTTCTTTTTCTGAAAATAATCCCTATCCTTCAAGGATTTGCATTTTATGAAATGAAAAAGGTTTATATGAAAACATGTTTAATGAGCAGTGAAAACTAGGATCCAACCATTGGCAGCTCTTCTCCAAAGTCACTGCTAGGAGCTCAGGAAAAGGAGAGGTGGATGGAGTTAGGCGCCTTTTCAGAGGCACCTGGAGGAGCCTGCAGGATTTGACCTGGAGGTTCGTGTGTGTATGGGAGAGAGGATGTGAAGAGTCCTGCACCTAGAGCAGAGAGTGGCCATGGTCGTAGGAGAGGCCAGAGAATCTGAGGAATCTGACTTTGCCAAAGTGCCATGGAGTTCAAATTTGCCTACCTTTGCCTTCAAATGCCCCGTGGCTCCGGAAATTGGCTTTCTTACCCTTTTCTTTCTGAAAACTCTTTATGCTTTCATTTCCACCTCTCAGTACAGGATCATTGTAGCATGTTTCACCATCACCCTGACGCCCTCACTATGCCATTAAGCCTATGGTCTTCTTGCTAGAATGTCCTTGCCTAGCATTGAGTGCCGCTAGAGATGGTGTTATGTGATTTAAATGTATTGCTTCTTTCATTTTTAAAACATTTGTCTGTGTGTTTGTGTGCATGTGCGGGCATATGTGTATGTCCATGTGCTCATGTACATATTATAGAGCATGCATGGAGGTCAGAGGATAGCTTTTGCGTGTGATCTTCCCCTTCTTCTACCATATGGATTCCAAGGATCAGACTCAGGTGGTTGTGTCTGGGAATCAGTTGAGACATCTACAAGGTCTGTGTGTCATTTCTTTTTATGAATGAAACAACTTCATGAATTAGATCACCCCCCCTTTTCTGTAGGCAATGCCATTTTCTTTCCTGAGACACTGAAAATTTAATTTGTTCAAGGACTGTTAGCCTTAATTAATGTTTGGATTTGAACTAAATTTCTGCAATTGTTTTTCTAAATAGTAGAGATGTGGAAGATAAAACTTAGATTATTGATTTGAAGAAGTTTTGATTTTCATATAAATATGAAAGAGAAAATAAAAATAATCTGGAAACGCCCACCATTGCTTCTCCCCTGGAATTGTGCTGGGGTTTGTAAATGAAGGTTAATTATGTCGGCAGGAGCTGTGAGTTGAATGTTAATGGGGTAAGGTTATTAAGAATTCTTGTTTCATTTTTAGACTTTGTACTGAGACAATTTTTTTATTTTGATTATATCACTCTATGAGTTCATTTAATGTTTGTTTAAAAAATGAATTACATATATAACCGAGCAAACTGGTAAATTGCTATAAAATTATTTTATTTGGGAGGTATGCTTTCCTTATAGGCATAGTAAAAAATTTGCCTACCATGAGAGTGTCTGCCAATGTTAAACTTACTGGATTTTTGGCTTGCTGCTTTCTTAGGTCATTGCTTCTTCCTTAACCCCAAGCATTTGTGGCCTAGGGCTGTGACCACAGCGAGCAGTGAGAGGCAGCCTGCTTCAGAGAGGTCCCTGGTAGATTGGCTCTATCCCAGAATCAAGTAAAACTGTTGGGCCTCTTAAAAACTCCATTGTAGCTGTATTTTGTTATTTTCATCCCTAATAGTTTAGTTTAGCCTAAAGTTATCTTTGTCCTTGGAGGTTCGTGAAGACAAGGGTGAGTGGGGCAACATAGAGCTGGCATTGTGCTGAACTATGAGTGCCTGTAGGGGTTACTTCAACATTTTCTGGTGCGGGAGAGTTGTCTGTAATCTGTCAATCATGTTTTAAATAAACGCTGAT
>LOJH01052066.1:0-12410 GCA_001685095.1 Ellobius talpinus
AGAGCTAGAAGGCATGGGATGGGGGTAGAAGAGCTAGAAGGCATGGGATGGGGGGTAGTAGAAGAGCTAGAAGGCATGGGATTAGGGGGTAGAAGAGCTAAACGGCGTGGGATGGGGGGTTGAAGAGCTAGGCCCATGATCAGTATGTAAAAGAACACTAGAAAACCATTTGTATCATTAGAACAGTAGTTTTCAACCTACGGGTCGTGACCCCTTTGGGAAACCTCTATCTCCAAAAATATTTACATTACAATTCACAACAGTAGTGGAGTTACAGTTATGAAGTAGCAACAAAAATAATTTTATGGTTGGGGGTCACCACCACATGAGGAACTGTATTAAAGGGTGGCAGCCTTAGGAAGGTTGAGAACCAGTGATCTAGAAGAAGCAAGTGAGCAACCGGCTATCTGTTCAGAGGACAAGAACCTGAGATGATCAAAAACTTGAAAATTAAACCCTTAAGAAAGTATGAAACTTTTTTGATATTTGTGTTAGAGGTAATTAGAAGGCCACATGGAATAAGAAAAATATTCTAGAAAGAATGCTTCTTACTAAAACTTTTCCCTAAAGGAGTATGCTGGCTATTTTTTATCAACTTGACATAAACTAGTCACCTGAGGAGGAAACCTCAATTGAGCGATTGCCTGTATCTAACTGAACCATGGGCATTGTTTTGGGAGGGGGGCTGTATTTTCTTGTTTGTATTGATAAGGGAAAGCCCAAACAAGCCCACTGTGGGCAGTGCTAGCCTGGGTTGCATAAGAAAGCAGGCTGAGCAAGTAATGGCAAGCAAGCTATTCAACAGGATTCCTCCATGGCCCCTGCTTCATTTCTTGCCTCCAATCTCCTGCCTTGATTTTCCTCAACGACAGACTATAATCTAAGTCAAATAAACTCTTTTCACCCACAATTGCTTTGGTCACTGTTTTATCACAATAACAGATCCAGCAGCTATCTAATTGGACTAAGGCCCATTCAACAGAAGGGAAAGCATGCCTGGTACTAGAAACCTAGCCAAATACTCGGAACTAGTGAGGTCAGTGGATTAGAAGATAATCCACTGCTGCACTTCATTAAATCAGCACAATTCCTAACTATATTCTGAAACTTATGCTCACAGATACATGTAGCTCTCACTCTTCATCAGAATAGCTTCTCTTCACAGCAAGTGGAAATATTGCAGAAAATCACAACTGGACTTAATGCAGACATAACTGCACCCAAAGCTCAGGGAACAATGTGGGAGAGTGAGCTTTAGAGACTGTAAGAGTCAAAGAACCAGAATGTCTGTTGTGAGACCATGTCTCCTAAAAATGGCTGCCTAAGACCTGAACAATGACAATACACACACAAATAAAAATGAATTTAGCATGGTGTTTATATATGTGCACCTATGTATTTATGTAACAATAAAGAAAAAGAAGTCATCAATTTTTGGGATTAGGTAGACATGGGAATGGTGGGAGAAAAGGGAAAGAGGAATTGATAAAACTTTATTTAATTAAAATGTTAAAAATAAGAATTATACAGAAGCTAACCCAATGAAAATCTTGACTGAAAATAAATTTTAACTTTGAAGATTAGTCATTATTTGAGTTTTGGTATCATGACATCCAGGATATTAAATAACTTTGCTATGGCAGCCATAGCTTCCAAGGAACAATAGTGCTTCCCAGGCTGCAAAGACCTATCCCCCCAAAGTCTGACATTGCTGTGCTGACCTCAACAGAGCTCTTTTGCCTATAATTCCATTTCTACTGCTCATTAGTTGATGATCTCATTATGTAAAAAATTCATTCACTACAACATTAAAAAATAAGAACATGGCACAGATATACAGAATTGCTTGGAAAATTTCCGATAAATAGTCCACTTCCTTTCTCAGGTGAGTAGATTACTTAGAATATAAGACAATAAATTTTGTAGGTACCAATTTAAATATCAGGTAAAGCTTAGGTTTTTATAACCTAGATATTATAACTGTTATTAAACTGTCATCAAATGTAAACTTTAACCCACACCACACAGAGTCTATAGAGCAGGCTGCTTCTTCAAATTTTGCTGTTTTTCTTTAAGGTTTTTTTATTACTTTGTCACTCAGTGAACTAGCATTATTCCATTTTATTTAAAAAAAAAACCACTTTTCACTACTATGGGAAAATAGTTAACATTTGGTTCCCCAATAGTAATGACAGAAATACATCTAAATTTTGCCAAGTGCTTTTTAATTAAGTGGCAATGATTGCTACAGGGATCAATTACCAGGCTCATACATAAAAGCCAAACAGGGACTTCAGAGATGAAGATGAAGTAATGCCACTGTTCTACAAAACCAGTTTGTTTAGTCCAGCAATCTTACCTTCTGAGCATTTGCTGCACATTGCAGCTGTTTGGTCGTTTCTAAACTTTTTTTTTAAATATAGAATCCTTTGTCATGTATGGTCACTAAGTTCCCTTTTCCATTAGTCTATTAACTGACTTCTTTGAATCTCTGAAGCCTAAATAAAATTACCATACCCCAACTCTTCACTGGTCCATCAATAAGGCAGTTAACTACTTTACTCTTCTCTGAACAAATGTTCAGCCCTGGTCATGCACATGACATTCTAGACTCTCTAAAATACATGGGAGCTCTCCAAAGCCTTTATTCACTCATGCAGGTTTTGAGTTTTGTGTTTTCCCATAACTTGTTCTTTGTGCTAGGACTGCTGTAGCTAATGGATCTGCTTTTAAATGCTTTAGAATACATCACAGCTAAAGGAGGAGCAATTCAGCCCTGAGAAAGTTCCAAGCAGGATATAAAAAGGTAAATCCTTGAGCCTAGTTAGGTCATAACACCATTCTTTGAGAACAGAATCCATAGGGCTCTCTCTAGTACTAAGAATGCAGGCTGCATGTTCATGGTAGGGAGCTGGGAATGGTAGACAGATGAGATAATACTCTTTGACATTTTAGAAATTAAGCAGCTTCTTCCAGGTGATTTATTTTGCTTTCTCACAAAGCTAGATCCTAATCACTACACTTACTTTAAAGTCTTACATATAATTCTATATAATATTCATCCTAAAACTGGAGATTCTTAGAGTTCTTAAATATGTATGCCAACCTAAAGATCTGTAGGAAAAGAGTAAAAAATAGCACTTTTTTTTTTTAAAAAGCACTGTTGTTTGAGACAGGGTCTCACGTAACCTAGCTGATTTTGCAATTTTGATCTTCTGGGATTAAAATATGCACCATCATGCCAAACTGTAAAACAGGATTCTCACAAATCTGTGCAAATACCTTTATAAAACTTCACCTTTAAGTAAATGTTTATGCAAAATGTTCTCTTGACATGTAGCCCTCATAAAAATATAATTATTACCAATGCAATAACTTACGTACAACAAGCCAATAAAGCTGTTTTAAATAGACACATAGAAAGGCAAAGGAGTCTTTATTTTTAACTTTTAGTCACTCTGGAATTACAATAGGTGTTTGAAATCTTTGATAGTGATTTTAACATTTCACAAATAGACAGAAAAATGGACCCTCTAATGAACTAGAATTTACATAATGGCTTCTATATCACAATTGCTTTGGTAAGCTGCCTACTGAGTATGTACCAATTGCTTAATGTTGCCCAAAACTAACCAAAATAAATAAAACAGCAAAGAAATCATGAGGCTCTACAAAATGGCTTAGAAAAAACAAGTTTTCTATTTATTTAAAAATAAGTTTATAGTTACTACATTGCAGGGACGGGAATTCTTACACATACATTCTAGATTGTATAAAAGGATTCCAAGAATTATGCATCAAAACTAACATAGAAAGTGTCCACAGAACAATAAAGAAAGGTCCAATCAATATGTACAAAAAGAAAGGGCCTGCTACCTCGGTGCAAGACTGCCGTTTATGACATGATACTCCAGGTCTAGAAAATAAAACAAAAACATCAATAAAGCTAAATAATTTTTAAAAACTCTGTCACTTATTACATACAACAGATTTGCTTGTTTAACATTGCTTTCTGTACAAAATAAACATAATTTTAATTTGAAATGTGTCAGTTACAACTTTAACCCTTTAGGTCAGTTGCTTTTTAAAAATTGAGCTATGTCCTACACATGTCTAAATATCCCTTGGTGGGATTTAGTAGTTTTCTTAATAACTTTTTAAGACCTGTCTCTTCTTGCAGTTTCAGTATGGTTTAAAAACGTAACATTGTATCTTATTTTTTAACTTATTGTTGTGATAAATCAACACCCACATCCTTGAAAGTAACCAGCATGTGTGTGCATCTGCCTTGTAAGTGCATGTACTATAATACAATCCTGAACCTATCTTCTTAGCTCTTTAAATGTAGAAACTCATCCATAGACTACTATGTATTTGGTTTGTGCCATATAAGGTTAATTTCCTGATATTTTTATCTGCATTAAAAAAGTATTTCAAAACAGCTATTGAAACTAAAAAATATACTTATAGCTCAGATAGTCTACTCACTGTAATGTGTGCAGGTTCACCTCCAGAGCGCTCAGTGGTACTTACAGTCTTCTGACTCAATTTGACCTCTTCCCGGGGTACTGTACATAGATTTTTTCATTTGGAGCACTTTGATAAGTATAATTAAAAACAAAATAGTTTCTTAGTAAATGCATTAATTTTAGTTTAAGTCATCTAGAAATTGAGAACTAGGGAAAGAATGAACTTTTTTTTAAAAAATGCAAAAGTACCTTCTCCAATTTTAGTGTTAGACAACTTATTACCTAATCAAGCTACTACTGTTAGCAACAGCTTCTAGATAAATTAGGAGTAATATTCTAGAGCAAAGTAATCACCCAAGCCCATCCTCACTTTTAAAATACTATACTTCCTGCATATAGGATGAACACTGATAGTAGCCCTTTATCACTCAAGTACCTTGGTCCATTCAACCTACTAAAAATAAATTTCAGGTGAACAAGATATTAAAAATCAATTTGTTTTTAGATAGAAAGCTTAAAACTAGTTCCTTTCAACTTAACATTTGAAACAAATTTATAGATAGCTATGGATGTATAAAATGGAATGTCAAGAACACTACTGAAATTAATCATACAAATGCTGCTAACATCACACAGGGCCAAAATTTTATTTCAGTAGACCCGTAAAGGTATCTGGTTTATCTACGATGCTGCAGCTAAGGGACAGTTCTGTTAACAATTCTGTGGAAAGGGAATGTGTTTGCTGTTCACGGTCTTACATAATTTCCAAGTAAAACTGAATCCAGTCAATCTCTTAGGTCCACTGTGGCCTAATCACCCGACAAATGCTCTACAGTTATTCAATTATAGTAAGACAGTTCTGTAGTAATCCAGTCTTTAGAGTCACAGTAATACAATACAATAAAAACAATGGCAATAAGGCCTTTAATCTTCAATATATTTATATGCAGAGACAGATTGTTCTAGAGAAGGCTGTGAAGGGTGAGATTTTAAGAACCTACATTTCTACTTCCAAAGGCTGGTAGACTGTAATTAGACGGAATCTTTAAACTACCCTGTGACAACATTTAAAATGCTATTAAACTCATGTTTTGTGAAGTCAGGATAGCATAAAAGAACACAATGGTTGAATATTAGACATACAAACTGATTTTGGGAGTGCTGATGCTGTTGTAGCCCTAGTCTTGAAGTTGGTTTGCAGCTAAAGGTAACTTTGAACTCCTGATGGTCCTGCCTCAACCTCCTGAACGCTGGGATTACAGGCATGCACCACTGAGCTCAGCCTGAAGACTGATTTTTTTATGTTCCATGCACATAACACATTTTATTTCTGAAAGTTTCAGTAAACTTGATATTTTTCTTATTGCTTACCTAAAACAAGTGTCATCAATTCCTTCTGGTCTATAAACATACATGATGTTATTGTCTCAAAGGAGACTTTCCCAAGTGGTAAAACCCAAAACATGATGACTTAAATTTCTTAATTCAACTTTTACAATCTACAGAAGCTAAATTATAAAAATATAAAATCTGTATCTGGTATTAATATATCTTAAGTGTTTCAGTTACAAATAATCTGATCCAAGTCATTTTGCTTTACTAAGAAACCAGTGTCTGAAAAAAATGTCCAAACATGGTCATAAATATACAGTGTCTTTAAAACAGAATATATTTCCTTGTTATAATAAAGATGGAAACATTTATTTCATTGCTCAGAAGTTGGAACTATCTGTGCACCATCCAAGAGGTCCTCCACACTAAGACTGTGTGAGCTTTCTTTTACTGAACACACCTTATAACTACATTTTTTTATAAAAATGGATTTTAGTCTATTTTTCTAATACAATGCAGATAACATCAGGAAATTACAATTTTCAAATAGATTCCCTTCAAAAGCAACTAACTACTTTAATGACTTAAATTTCCAACATACACACTATCATTTTCAATAACGGTGAAATTGACTCATTTTTCTATATAACACGTCATCCATTTCTGCATTATGAAGCGTTAACTACTTAACTTCAATTATATAGTTCAACATATTTGTTAGAAAAAAATAAATGTACAAAAACCTAAATAATTTGAAATTATTTTTCAACTGTAAAATCATAGCAATCCAGTTAAGATCTGGAAAATGGTTCACTTAAGTTTCACTGGAGGGTTTCTGTACAAATTTTGTTACAAATGATCTAAAAAGCCCAATGTATCATTTTCATTCTTCGAGACAGTTAAATGACAGATAACATTTATCCTTATTGGAAACAAGGAAATAATTATATAATCTAATTATATATTTTGCCAAGGTTCAATTAAAGACTTTATTCTCTACATCAGGATCAGTCATGCTGATATATATTTTCCCCATTCTTCCTCTTTAAAAATGTAGTATCTGAAAATTTTGGTCACATTTTTTGTACCATATCAGTCCTCAGAATATACTACATTCTTAAAACTTAAAAAAAGTAATTTTAAACAATAGAAATGGCATTTATGTTGGTTTTCAAGGTATAAAATAACTAATGTACCATAAACAAATAAATAACTGCTCTCCTTTTCCATAGCAGTACATATAGTAATACATTCTCCTAAGTCATATAGTTATCATTTACAATAGACAACTTAATTTTACTAATGATGCAAAAAATAATAGAATACAAGGCACAATCATTAAATGGGCGTTTCTCTTTAGAGTGTATATTGAGATACCAGCGTGATAAGGATACCGTAAAAAGTGCAGAAAAAACACAATGTGCAATGAGACCAATGTATAAAACATGATTGCATAAAAAGTGATTTGGCCTATTTTTAACTTTTAATAGTTGAAAATAACCAATCTTTTTCTTAAAATTAAACTATAAAGTATGACATTTTAAAATTGTTTTCATTCTACTACTATCTAAAAAAATCCTGAAAACAGAATGTATACCTGGGTAATAGTACTTAAGTATGCATTTGTGTGTGTGTGTGCATATGTGTGTGTGTGTGTGTATATATATATATATATATAATCACACCCATTTATCAATATACATACACACACAGACATGGTTCTTTGTAAGCATTTTAGCCTATTGGATATGTCTGAAATTTAAAAATGACATTAATCCACATCAAGTAAACATCAAATTCCTTACTTTTTTCCTGTATTTTCCTTGAATCCTTTAACTACTTAATCATTTTCTCTAAGATATCTCTGTCAAAGGACCCACCAGTGCATTATTTCCCTATTATTAGTACCAAAAAAAGATACAACTCAGCATAATCCTGTAATAACTTGCTCTTTAGAATATAGAGCTTTTCCAGTATTGAAAAGTGTATGCTGTCCCGACAGTCAAAAACAGGCTTTCCACTGCACTGATTCTCAGTCTTTGGCACAATAAACAGAGACAGAGTGACTGATATAAGAATCAAGGTCTGAAAAATTAGACAGTCAAATGTTTTCCAATGTGGATATGTTTCCTTTGCATCAATACATTTTCTAAGTCTGGCAGAAATGGAGTAAAATAAAAGCTTCCTCTAGATATTCTGTAGTTGAACACCCTACAACTAACATTCTTCAGGATAACAAATGGTGGGAACTTTGAAGCTATCTTTAGAGGAAACGTTTCTTAATGTACTGCTACTGGGTAATAGCTTTCTTCCTAAGGACATGACTTCTGCATCAGTAAAAATGTACCTTACTTGGTCAAAAATAATTCACTTTACCAGGAAACATTCTATCACTAGTAACAGAGTGTAGCAGAATTGTCTTCTTCCATAAATAAACCAAGAATTTGTAACAGATTCTCAATTTCAAACCGTGAATGAAATGAATGTGAAAATGATAACCTACCTAAGGGCAATAAATAGCAAACATTTGAAATATATATGTATATAGATTTTTTCATTCAAAGACGTAAATTATTTTCTAAATTTGTCTTTTTTTATTTTCTTTTTTTGCCTCCTTTTTTCCCCAAGTCAAATTGTAACATTCCCTAATCCATCATAGCAGCCAGGAAGCAGAAACCTTAGTTCTACTAACTCCTTAACTATACAGGCTTCACAGATTTTGAAGTACAATATTTTACTTCCGGCTACCAACCGATTAAATTAGCCTTTGCTTTTTCAGTCAACTTTCGGACCCGTCCTCTACTAGAAGTCCCAAAAGTCAAAGAGGTGTCTTCAAATAACAGCTGCCTCTGCTCTTCTTCTGAGTCATCCTCATTATAGAAAGCTGTCCTTCGACCTTGGTTTCTAGTTCTCATGTGAGGTTCAGAGCCTTTGAGTTCTTCAAACTCCTCTTCCTCATCTATAGGACCATCTGTTTTTTTCCGGTTACTTCTCCTTAACACTTTAACATTTGTAGGAACTATGAGTTCTGAATCTAGGCTTTGTGTTTTCATCTTCCTTTTGGGTTTTCTGCCTCCACGACTCTTTTTCTGTAACAAATCCTCCTTAACAACATTAGTTTCAGAAAGAAAGCTGCATGTTGAAGAAGGAACCATGTCAGTCCTGACTGGAGGCAAGTTATTTTGCTCAGAGTTTTCTTGCTTTGAACACTGCAGTTTCTTGGGTTTTCTACCTCTCTTCTTGTGCGTGACTTCACCACTACTGGTGTTAGCTTCTGCCTTAGGCTTCCTCCCAGGCCCTCTCTTCACAAGTTTTGATGGCTGTCCTCCATGGCCATTTACTTGAATGGTTCCTGCTATAAGAACATTGTTCTTACAATCTCCTGAAAAGGAAAAACAGTACAATTAATGTTATTTAGCCTTCCAACTAATAGGTAAAGGCACTAGAATACTTATTAAAAAAAAACTCCCACTAAGAGAATTGATCCTAGACATTCTTTTTATTTTTAAAAATTTATTAGTCAGACAATGGTGGTGCACACCTTTAATTCCAGCACTCAGGGAGGCAGAGGCTGTAAATTCTGTGAGTTCAAGGCCAGCATGGTCTACAGTGAGTTCCAGGACAGCCAGAGATACAGAGAGAAACCCTGTCTCGAAAACAAAAGACATTTAACAAAAAACTTATTTGTGTGCACTTGGATGATGATGATTTGTGTGAGTAGCAATTGAGTCACCATGCAACTGTGAAGTCAGAGTGCAACCTTTAGGAGGGAGCTCTCTCCTACTCTCACATGGGTTATGAGGACAGAAATGAGGCTGCCAAACTTGTGGAGCAAGCAGTTACCTGCTGGCCCATCTGACTGATCCTTTGGAAAAGATACTTAATCAAGAAAGAAAGACAGACTTAGAGACAAATAAAAGACCCAACTTAATGCTGTCATTGATAGCAAAGACTAGAAATTCCATGTCTACCTCCTTTATTAAACATTCTAATGTATTAAGAGTTTTGTTTGAATTGCATGAAACAATCATGTTCATTTGCAATTTATCACAGCAAAGTATTTTATTGTTTAACACACTTCTTTAGTATCACTTAAGAAGTTAAGTCACAGGAAAAAGTTCTTAGCATACTAATTTTATGACCTTCACAATAAATAAGCACATTCATTAACTTACTTTCTTCCTTTCAGCCATTTCATCAGTGAGAAGAAAATCAGAGAACAAAGATTGGGAAAATTCTAGCTTTTATTTCATCTTCTATAAATGTGACCACAATAACTTCTATTAATCACAGAAGAGTCTGGAGTCTCAAGATCTTTGTATGTTCCCTGGACATACAAAGAATCTTTCTTTTTATTTTCCCTACCCAAGATATTTAAGAGTGTATTGATGTGGGAATCCCCTCTGTGTGCTGTGATTACCATTAATGAATAAAGAAACTGCTTTGGACCTATAGCAAGGCAGAACTTAGGTAGGCAGGGAAAGCTGGACTGAATGCTGGGAGAAAGAAGGGTGGAGACAGGGAGCCACCATGGAGCCTTGGCCAGAGTCAGACATGCCAAAACTTTGCTGGTAAGCCACTGCCACGTGGCGATACACAGAATAATGGAGATGGGTTAAACTAAGATTAAGAGTTAGCCAATAAGAAGCTAGAGCTAATGGGCCAAGCAGTGATTTAATNGGCAGAACTTAGGTAGGCAGGGAAAGCTGGACTGAATGCTGGGAGAAAGAAGGGTGGAGACAGGGAGCCACCATGGAGCCTTGGCCAGAGTCAGACATGCCAAAACTTTGCTGGTAAGCCACTGCCACGTGGCGATACACAGAATAATGGAGATGGGTTAAACTAAGATTAAGAGTTAGCCAATAAGAAGCTAGAGCTAATGGGCCAAGCAGTGATTTAATGAACACAGTTTCTGTGTGATTATTTGGGGACTAAGCTAGCTGAGCAGCCTGGATGAACAAGCGACCCATCCTCATCCAACAGTATATCTGCTGTAGTAATTTCTATCAATTACTCTCCATAAAAACTCCCATGGCTTTGACACTCCTTACCTACTCTTGTATTATACATCTACAACTGTATAAATAAGTTATAACTGGTTACTTGTTTAAAGAAGACTAAACAACAACAAAACAACTACCAACGGCTGGAAAGGTGATTAGTTCGTTAAGTGCTTGCTGTGTACAACCAACAAAACTTAAGTTTGGATCTCCAGAAACTACCAAAAAGCCAAGCATTGTGATACACATATATAAGTCTAATGCTGGGAAAATAGAGCTCAGGGGACCATAGAGCTCAATGGCCAACCAACCTAGCAAACTGGGGAAAGCCAGGTGCAAAAGGTCTTGCCTCCAAATATGAGGTGAGTGATTGAGAAAGACATTTAACATCAACTGCTGGCCTCCACATACGTATACATACCCACACACAAATCCACATTCACTATAAACAATTGAAGAGCAGTTTTTTTCTCTTTTTATATGCTATTCAAATAGTCTATCTCTTCCTGTAACTGAATGGCAAAGGATAATCCCTAATCAATCAATATTGATACAGTATCAATCCTGTAATGATGACCACTATTACCTTGGTTAAAAATCTTACTATTAACTAATTCCATGCTAAAAACCCAAGAAATTGAACAAGTCAGAACAGGAAGTGCTGAGAAAACAAAACAAAACAATCCAAAAAACGCAAGTCTCCCCAAAACAATTTTCTTCAGATCAGCCATTTTACAACTGTAAGGTGAAGGCATGGTAGAGAAATTTGAGAATGTGCAGAAAGTAGCAAAGAACTGTCTACAAAGCAAAATGCCTGAGGTCTGTGTGCACTGTTTTTGCTTTACATGAAGACACTCATCTAAACGGCATAAGCAGAGGAATTGGAACACTCAAAACCAAACCAAAAAACAAACAAACAAAGGTCAATTATACACACACATGAGAATTCAGGGTATTTTTTGTTTGTCTGTTTCTTTTGAGATACTGTGAAAAGATCTGGCATGCAAATTATGAGCATTAAAAACAAACAAACAAACAAAAGACACACAAAGACTATTATGCTAGAATTTCCAGAAAAACCACAGAAGAAAATGTCTCAAACCTGGAGGAAGAGATGCCTTATTCAAGAGGTCTAACTGAACACCAAATAGAAAAGACCAAAAGAGAAAGGAAAACAAAGGCCACCCTAACACAATATACTGTCAAAATGTTAAAAGCACAGAATAAAGGGTACCGAAAGAAATGTCAAGTCACTTACGAAGGTACATCTACCAAAATAATACCTAATTTTTCAACTATGTTTAAGGCAGGAAGGCCTTAGAAAGATATATTCTAAGTTCTGAAAGCTTCAACTGTCAACTTGGATTATAATATGTAGTAACATCTATTCATAGAAGGAGAAATCAAAACTTCCCAGGATAAAAATACTTAAAGGAATTTAAGAACACAACATCAAGTACTACAGATAATGGGAAAAATATATAGAAATGAAGAGAAAGATAAACACTCACAGGGGCCACAAAAGATATTACAATATTAAAGATATTAAAATATTACAAGTAGAAGACCTGTATGACAAGAACTTTAAATCTTTGAAGAAAGAAATTGA
>LOJH01052067.1:1588-12410 GCA_001685095.1 Ellobius talpinus
AAGCAAGCAAGCAAGCACAGAGCTAGGAGCCCTGGGAGATGTATGTGGCCTGACTCTCTGGTGTGGGATGAGGGAGGCCCACAGAAGAGAAACTGTGGAGCCTGGCCTTGGCCTTTCCACCCCAGTCTGGCACTCCCCTCCTCAAACCCTTCCACCCCTTGGAGGAAACAGGACAGACATCAGACCTGCTCTGCCCTGAGCCTTACAGAGTCCCTGCCAACAGAATCCTGGCCTCCACCCTGGCCAAGTTTCCAAGAACAGGAAGAAGAGTCTCAGGGATGCTGGGTCTACCTATCACACACACCATTGACACAATAGCAGGGACCAGGCTCCAGTCAGGGCCCTGAAAACTGGAGATTTTGATAGCTTCCTGACTGGAGCTGGACCCTTGGTGGATCTCTGTGAGGTCTGCCCCCTCAGGGCTTGTGCCTAGTGGAGGTCATCTGAGATGAGGGCCTGGTACAGAGTCAAATACTGAGGAGTGAAACCTGTCCTTTTGATGTCAGTGAGGTTAACAACTTGTTTGGGCTCCTGGACAAGAATGAGTGCCAAAGAAGTCAGGCAACCTATAGGCTGGTTAGGCTACTTCTATGTCCCGCTGTGGTCACTAGGTCCTGCTCGGCTTGGGACTTAGAATTCCTGCTCCCCACCTCCAGCCAGCTTACCTAGGTTTTGCTTCCAAGATTTGCTCAGTTACTGATCCTTCTCTCTAGGCTGATAACAGATATTTGACGTTACCAGTAGCATTTTTCAGTGTTTTTCTTTTTTTATGAAAGCCCTGGAAAAGTCCCTTGGTCTCCTTTCCCCCTTGGGTTTAAAGATTCCCATGACAGGGCACACAGGAGAAGGTCAGCTAGGAGGAAGGGCTGGTATCTTAGACCATACCAAGCTGCCCAGGCAGGCAGGCTGCGCTTTCTTCTGAATCCAGTCTGAAGCTGGAAGGGCTGGGATCTTAGACCATACCAAGCTGCTTAGGCAGGCAGGCTGCGCTTTCTTCTGAATCCAGTCTGAAGCTGGAAGAGGCTCAGGGTCAGTAAGAGTCAGATTTAGCGGAAAGCTAGGAGGGGGCCCAACAGGCTTCTGACCCTGCTCTCTCCAGCAGCGTTCACCTTGCCCCGTTTCCTGCTAAATTTAACCCGGGCTCCTGAGACGGCCTGCCGTTAACCATGCAATTTTTGACCAGGAGTGGATTTTTTACACTCCCTTCCGACAGTTCCTTCAGCTGTCCACAGGGTCCACTCCGCGTCCCGGCACCGGAGAGCTTCCTGGAGGTGGCGGGAGGTCGGGCTTTTGTCTCTTACTTGTTGCAGGGTAGAACTGGACCGCTGGAGATGAGCTTCGGGGGCTGGATGACGTGGCAGGGCACCTGGGGACACCGCCCATTCCTTCCTGTGTTGCGGGGACAGGAGGAGGGACCGAGCCCACAGAGGGGCTGCGCACGCGCCGGACCCGCCGCTCTGCTTAGGAAATGACTGCGCCAGAAGCCCCGGCAGAGTCGGACCCGCCCCTGAAGAGGTCCCACCCACCCAGGTCCGGCCAGACACGCCCCTAGCGAAGTCCCGCCCCTGCCAAATCACAGGCAAGGCTTACTCCAGAAATACAAGCCCCGCCCCGCCTTTCTAGGCCCCGCCCACACGGCCCTTCACAGACCACGCCCCTCCTCCCCATCGACCCGCCCCGTTCCCTCTACGTCCCGCCCCGCTCCGCGGACGCTGCTCGCTGGCAACCAGCCTAAGGGAGGAGAGGAGGCTCCGGCGGGCTCTGGCGCGACCCGACTGCAAAGGCACTCGGTTGGGGTCTGGGTTGCCGGCGCGGGCGCCATCAAAGTCGGAGTCGGGGCCGGGCAGCCAAGGGCTCGGAGCGCAGTGCTCCGGACGGGTGGCGGGGAGCTTATGGCGGAGCCCACGGCGCGACACCTGTCGCTGCCCTCGGGACTACTGGAGCTGTGCGCGTTGCTGGGCGCCTCTCAGGACAGCCTCCGCGGCCTGGAGCAGGTAAGGGGCGGAAGGGGAAACTGAGGCGGGGTGGAGGTCAGAGCGGCGCCCGCCGGGTGCGCACGGGACTGGCATCGGTGGCTACGCACCCCTGTGGTGCGGATGCCTCAGGGTTGAGCCACAGCTGTAGGAGGGTGAGCGCTGGCTCAGGCCAGGGGAGGTAGGCAGCTGGCCATCCTTCCCTCCCTCCGCTCCCACCAACCTCTCGGGGCGGGGACCAGCTGGACTAGTACCTAGTGTTTGTGGTGGTGCAGACATGCTTCTGTGCGTTGAAGCGTTCCTCCGCCCTAAGGATGCCACCATCTGGGGCAAGGTGCTGGTCCAGAGGGGACCCGAGGAGTTCATGGTCAGCTAGACCAGGTCCTTTCTGAGTAGCTACTAAACGGTTCCCTTCATCGCAGAGCTCCACTGCCTCCTAAGTAGTGGATTCTGTACTATCCACTGAATAGTGAGGGTTCAGGTGTTAGAATCAACCACCAGCTTTGAATATTCCGCTTTTAGTAGAGCTAGCTGCATAGCCGTTTTCTTCACTTGCCGTGCAGCCCCTCCTCCCTTCCCTCCAGCAGCCAAAGACGGGTTTATCTCCCCATCTCCCCAAACAGTGTCTGCTGAACACCTCATTCTCCTTTCTTCTGTGCTGTATTTTCCCATTTTCTTAATTCTGAAACCCAAGTTGTTTTCTCCCAATCCATTGGTGCCTCTCTTTTTCCTTTGATCCAGCATGATTGTGAACTGTCATTTTCTCCAGAGATTTTCCTAGTGTCCCAGTTAAGTGTCCAGATAAATCCTCTGAGTGTTTACACGTGACAACATGGAAAAGCATAAAGGCATGCATACTGATTGACAGTTGCCTATCCGTGGACAATGAATAGTGGAGGCAAAATGGATGTCACCAAAGAGAGTTAAATGTTAATAAAAGTATCCAAATGAGTGTTAAACCCTAGTTTCATCCATAGGCCAAAGTGACCCGTCAGTGGCATTAATCTACATGGAAATGATTCAGAGTGTCCCTCCTACAATTCTCATCCCCCTATCCCTTCTAAAGCCAGTTTGTCCTCTGTGCAGCTCCACTGTCTTTCTGCCTCTCCTTTACCAAACGGAACTGCCTTCTTTTTCTTAGTATCGGAAATAACCTGGTTTCACTTGTGGTCTTCTGGGTATCCATGCCTCTGCTTCCTGTGTCTCACAGTGTACTTCTTGCCTGCTCAGTGTGAGGCAATGCCTTTGAGAATGGGCTGAGTCAGCTTGGGTATTCACAGTGGTACTTTCCTGAATTAGGCAGGTGGTGGTAGCCCCCAGGTTAAGTGAGAGGGGGAGGTTTCCTTTTAGTTTTCCCCATAGTGTACTCTTGCAAGATTTCAAAGAGAGCAACAAAACAAAACAAAACAGGATAAAAAAAACAGTCCAGGATTAGGGGGAACAAAGAGAATGAACTTTGGGATAATTTCACTTTATATCAGCATCAGTGTTATAGTTAGCTAGGCAGATTTTATTTAGTTTTTGTAGCAATTCTCTTTTGAATGTGCAAGGCTTTAAAATAATTTTTAAATTTGCTTTCTAAGATTGTCATTTAACAGCTGGGTGGTGGAGGCACTTGCCTTTAATCCCAGCACTGGGGAGTCAGATCTCTGAGTTTGAGGCCAGCCTGGTCTACACAGTGAATTCCAGTACAGCCAGGAGTACACAGAAAAACCCTGTCTTGAAAAACAAAACAAGAATTGGAGAGATGGCTCAGTAGTTAAGAGCACTGGATGCTCTTCCAGAGGACCTGGGTTCAATTCCCAGCACCCACATGGCAGCTCACAACTGTCAGTAACTCCATTTCTAGGGAATCCGACACCCTCACACAGATATTTACAGGCAAAACGCCAATGTACATTAAATAAATAAACAAATAAATAAATAAAACAAAATAGCAAGAACAAAAGAAAAAAATTTGCACTTCACTGGGTGTGGTGGCTTGCTCTTGTAATCCCAACCCTTGGGAGACCAAGGCAGGAGGATTGCTGAGTTCTAAGTAGGCCAGCCTAGGCTACCAAGTGAGACCCTGTCTTACAAAACAAAACAAACAAAAACCTTTAGGGCCTGGTGGCACAAATCTGTAATCCTAGCACTTGGAGAGTGGAAGCAGGAGGATCAGGAAGGAGCTCGGGCTAGCCTTGACTATGTAGTAGGTTCAGAAGCTAGCCTGAATTATGAGAGACCCTGTCTCAAAAATTAAGGAAGGAGCTCAGGCTAGCCTTGACTACATAGTAGGTTCAGAAGCTAGCCTGAACTATGAGAGACCCTGTCTCAAAAATTAAGTTATCATTTCTCTGTGGTTTGGGTGTTTCTGTTTGGTGACACATGAAAACAGAAGACAAGAAGTCTGAGAAGTATCCAGTTTAAGGTCAAGGCACATAGTGCCCTGCTTGTTTCTTAGAGGGAGCCCTAACTCTGTTTCATTTCTTGGGTGCGGGTGGGGACTAGTCATTTTGTTGGAAATCCTGCCAAGTGTTTCAGGGTTGAGCAGTCCCCCCTGTGAATCACTGTGTTTGGTTTTGATTTTCCCCATCCCATGGCCGAGGATGGAGCCCTGCTGGTTGTTGGAATGTGAGAGGTTCCACTGTCAACTCAGCTGAGGGTGGATGACTTGCTCACACTGCCTTCTGCACCATTCCAGTGGAGTGGCTTTCTGCTCTGTGGGCAACAGTACCGATGAAACTTCCTGGACGATGACGGTGTCCTTCATCTGCACTGTCCTACATTGTGGTCATTGGCCACATGTGGCCACCCAACCCTGGAAGTGTGGCCAACACACTGAGGGACTGGATTTCACATTTAATTTATTTTAAAAAAAAACTTAAATATTTTCCTTTATTTAGTGTGAATGGGTGTTTTGCTTGAATGTATGTATGTATGTATGTATGTGCATCATGTGTATGCAGTGCCTACAGAGGCCAGAGAGAACATCAGATTTCCTGAAACCGGAGTTCTAATTGATTGTGAGCTGCTATCTAGATCCTGAAACTTGAACCTGGGTGCTGGGTCCCCTGGAAGAACAGCCAGTGCTCTTAACTGTGGAGCCATCTTTCCTGCCCAGTTTTAATTCATTTAGATTTCAGTGGACTCCTGCTGGTGACTGTGTTGGGTAGCATCTGTGAATTTCCTTTATTTCTCTAGTGAGAGCCAATCCTCCAGGGAGAAGAAACACTCCTTTGTAACACAACTTAGAAATAAATCTGTCACCCGTGAGTAAGGCGGCTCTGGGTTTTTGCTTTTTAATTAGCTTTTAAAGAGATGGTAATTGGATAGAGATTTAATAAACAGGAATGCGGGCATAAGCCTCTGTCTGGCTCAGCTTGGGCTGGCAGAGGTTAGGCTCTATGGCACTGACTGTCTTCTTATCCTTGCAGTGAGAGCAGCCACACCATGTGTCACCAAATAGCTTACATACAGTATACTCTTGATGGATGGACCTTCCATTTGCAGGAATATATATATATATATATACACACACATATACATATACATACATACATACACACACACACATATATATATATATGTATGGAGACAAAGTTTCCCTGTGTAGCCCTGCTTTGCTGTCCTGGAACTCGCTCTGTAGACTGGACTGGCCTCAGACTCAGAGATTCACCTGCCTCTCTGCCTCCCGAGTGCTGGGATTAAGTGGCATGCACCACTATCACCTGACTGTGGAATTTATTCCAACCGAGGAACCAGATGTGTGCAGCTGTTTCAGTGACTCTGTTCATTTGTTGTCTCCCTCACTCCCAGTAGGATGAGATGTTTACAGTGATCCGGATATCTTCAGAGGGATTGGGCGGATGCATTATTGGGTGTTCACTCGGTTAATACTATGTAACTGTGACGAAAGCTGACTAGCCCCACCGCAAAGTTAAACAAGGCAACGGTTTGAATTGAGAAACTACATTATGAAAACATGTCTCAAGCTTATGTATGTGTTAAGAATGTAAGGAAGTACCCTAGGCTCTGCAGAAAAGCCTGGAGTTACAGAGAAGGCTTTCCTAGTCTAGTGTATCCCTCAAGGTGTTCATTGCTATTTTTTTGAATGGTAAAATATCTTGTTAATCCAATCAGAAAGACCAAAGTGTTTTTCATGGATAATGGCTGCTGAGACAGTATGATTTTTAAAAAATAATTTATTTCTATTTGCATTAGTGTTTTGCCTGCATGTATGTCTGTGTGAGGGTGTCGTGGGTGATGGGAATTGAACCCGGGTCCCCTGGAAGAACAGTTGGTGCTCTTAACCCCTGAGCCATCTCTCCAGCCCCCAAGACAGTAGGATTTTTTTTTATTTGAGACAGGATCTCTCCATGTAACTCTGGCTGTCCTGGAACTTGCCATGCAGACCAGACTGGCCTTGAACTTACAGAGATCCTCCTGCTTTTGCCTCTTGAGTCCTGAGATTAAAGGGGTGAACCATTGTGCTGACTGGCTAGTGTAATGTCAACTTGATAGTATAGAGTCACTGGAGAGATGAGAACCTCAATTGAAAAATGGCTCCATAAGATCTGGGTATAGGCAAGCCTATAGGGCTTTTTCTTAATTAGTGATTGATTGGAGAGAGCCCAGCCCACTGTGGGTGGAGCCATCCCTGGGCTGGTGGTCCTGGGTTCTGTAAGAAAGCGGATTGAACACGCCATGAGAGCAACACCCCTCATGGACTCTGCATCAGCCCTTGGCTCCAAGTTCCTGTCCTGTTTGATTTCCTGTCCTAAGTTCCTTTGATGATGGACTATGATGTGGAAGCATAATCCAAACAAACCTTTCCTTCCCTTGGTCATAGTGTTTCCTCACTGCAACAGTAGCCTTAACTAAGACACCAACCATGCCTGACTGAGCACATTATTCAAATTACTTTTCAGATCTATTTTTTAATGTTTATGGGTGTTTTGTCTGCGTGTATGTCTGTACCACATGTGTACAGTGCTCAAGGAGGACTAAGAGGGTGTCAGGTCCCCTGGGACTGGAGTTAGAGATGATTGCTGCCCAGTGGGTGCTGGGAATTGAACATGCAACTTCTGGAACAGCAGCCAGTGTGCTTAACTGCTGAGCCATCTCTGCAGACATTTGAGTACACCACTTTAAGAGACTAAAGAGAGGATTACATAAGGCATTGGCTTTGGTGTGATAACGATCCAGACTGACTGGAGGCTCAGAGTTTATCCGGTGCCAGAAATGCAAACCCAGGGAGAGCATCCCCTGGGAGCCATTGGTGCTGGATGAGGTCACAGAACTGTGCCATATCCTCTGACTTTCCTACCCTCACAACCTAGATGATGGGGTAGTCCCGGTGGGGCAGAGAAACCCAAAGCACTGGGAAGTCGAGGTCCGCAAGGAGACTCTGGGGGAGGTGGTAACCCTGGAGGGGAGGTCTAGGAGAAGGGCCTGTGGGCACTCTGGTGGGACAGCTCACCCTCTGGCTCCTGTCTAGTAAATGAGTGAGCGCTGAGGTCTTTCTGGTGAGGAGCTGGAGCGGGCAGGGAGTTGGACCGTGTCAGGTCAGGTCATCAAAGAGCAGCGGAGTTAGATGCAGGGGTCTGGAATACTTCCAGACCCCTGAGAGGATAAGCTTTGCATGATATTGGTGTACCTTGGCCTGGGGCACAGGCTATCATTTTGCTCAGGGGTACACAATACTGTGATACATGTCCACGCATGAGCTGCACCTGAGAAGGGATAATGATGGTGACATTCAGACACTTGAGTGTGGTGCAGGGACAGCTAGGTGTGTGCAGGGCCTCTGCCTCCCTCCAGGTTCCTGGTGTGTTTGTTAGATCTGGTGGCTCCCTGAAGAGTCTGAATGTGGACTGGTGGCAGCCTGGCACCAGGTGGGTGAGCTGTCTTCACTGTTCAGGTAGAGCCATGAGAGGTTTCCTTCTGGGTCACATGAGCACACTCTGAGACACAGGCTGTCAGGTGCTGGTTTGCATATGTATCGCCATGGATGGCAGTGAGCTTTGCTCAGGCCTGTGACAAGGTGGAGTTTGCACATGGTGGGAGGATGATGCAATGTCCACAGGTTGGAATCCTACATCCCCAAACCCAGACTCTTTCATCTTCACCAAAGACATCGGAGGTGGGGGCTTCCGCTTCCCAAGTCCCTCCTTCTGCTTTTCTCTGTGTTTCGCTGTGTGTTAGTTCTTCACCCCTAAGAGAAGCCATTCTTTAACAGCTGAGAAAAAAGGAAAGAAAAACTGTAGGTGGAAGATAGGGGTTTTTGGAAATCAGCCGTTCAACTTTGAACCTGAAAGGTGCCCCCCAATCCTCAGTGGGGGCTCAGGGAGGCAGCTGGAGTGTCTGTGCTGGGAGAGCCCGGGAGCTGTCTGCCTTTGCTGCGGTTATACCTTCACAGGGAGGGCACTCCAGGAACTGGGGGTTGGCATAAGGGCTCCAAGCTGGGAAGAGGGCCCTGCGATGAGCCAGGCAGGAGCACCGAACCGAGGAAGGCTGGACTCAAGGGAGTCCCAGAACACAGTCTCCCATGTTACATGGGGCACACTTGGTTGTTCCTGCGCCTGTGATTGACAAGGAGATGATTCTTGGTGTAGGGACGCCTCCCTCTGTCCCTGTAGCTCTAAGGGGGGCAGAGGTGGATGGTTGTGTTTTAACATCAGCCCTATGGGCTCTAGCAGCAGACTTTCCGCCTCTATGACTGGAGACATGGATGTTGCATTTTTGATCCTTAATCCCATGGGTCTGTGTCGACCAAAGGTGAAGAGATCAGTGAGAGCAGTGAGTTCAGTCTCTTTGCTGACAGAATGTGTTGCTTACAGAACAGCCTTGGGTGGAGGAAGCTCTCATTCCTTCCTCTGATTTCCCCCCACACTTTAAAATTTATTTTGTGTGTGCCATGTGTGGGGACATTTTAGTGCCATCATGTGTGTAGAAGTCATATCTTGTGGGAACTGGTTCTGTCCTCCCACCACATGGGTTCAGGTGATGGCCATCTCGCAGGTCCTCAAGCTTGGTAGCAAATGCCTTTACCTGCTGAGCTGTCTTGCTCTCCTACCCCACTTTTTTGTGAGTCCTTAGCTCAGCTGACCTAAGCTCACTGTGTCGCTGAGAATGACCTTGAAGTCAGGTCCTCCATACTTTTCCTCCCAGGTTGTTGGGGCCACAGATCTGTGCCACCATGCCTAGGCGATCCCTTGGCTTTTGCTAAATATTGACCTGTGGTTGTTCCTTTCTTTGCCTGTCATGATCTCATTGCTTTTGGGACAGTGCCCTTCCTAAGGTGTCAATGATTGCCCAATCCCCACCCATGCCTGGCATTCTATACCTGCTTTGCTTCACTTTGCAGTACTGGATGGAACGCATAGTAAGCAAGTGTTCTACCACTGAGCTACACCACAGCCTTCCAATTGGGGCTTAAGAGAATTTGGGCCATTTCTCCAGCTTTTACTGAGTCCAGGGAACCATGTGCCCAATGGAGAGAGATGTTGTCCCTTGCACTCTGTCTGTCAAGGCCTTACCCTCTTCTCTGCTTATCTGCCCAGATTGTCAGGGACTGGGTAGAATGTGAGCAATGTCCCAGGGGACCTGAAAAGTATCACAGTGACGCAGGTGCTTGTGTATTATGGCAAAGTTGAGAGTGACTCAGTGTCTGTCCTCACACCACTCTGTGCAGGGCACACATGAGTGCTCCTGGGGGCTTCCCCCTGACTGAGTCCTTGACCCATGTGCTTTCCTGAGGGCCCCTACTCAGCCCGAGAGGAAAATGCAGATTGAGTGGCTTGCTTCCAGCATCTCAGAGCTGAGCCAGCATTTGAACTTGTGACTGTGTATCATGGAACCCAGCTCTGAACTGTGGTGCTTTGTACCAACAAGATAAGAGGCTTCTGAATTCCTAGCCCGTGGGGCACATATGGGGCCTGGGAAGTTCTGGAAAGAGTCACCTGCTGACCTGAGCCTTCAAAGACAGGGTTCTCTGCTGGAGCCTATGTGCATGGAGGAGAAGCAGAGATGCAAACAGGGTGCCCACCTAGAAAGGGTGTCATGAATGAGGGTGGACACATGCAGTCACTTTTTGCATTTAGCTGTGCTAACATGTATGTGGCTATGTGTGTGTTTATGCACACACACACTCATGCATATGGAGGTCATAGGTTGATGTTGGATATCTTCCTTGATCACTTTTTCCACTTTAGTTACTGAGCAGGGTTTCCCACTGAACCTGTAGCTCACTGATTCACCTAATTTGGCTAGGAATCCCCTGTCTCTGCCTTTTGAACTCTGGGACTATGGCAGGGATCTGGGATCTAAACTCTAGTTCTTGTATTTGTACAGATTTACCCTCCGTGCCATCTCCCCAGCCACACATAACAGTGACTCTTATTTTCCCTCTCTTAGATTGCCCAGAAACGAGGAGCAAAGGACCTCTCTTCCCTCGCCCCTGAAGTTCTGTCTGTGTTCGGGCCTCCTTTCACGGCAAAAGACGATGGCCATGTGCCTGGGATCAGCTGTACTCTCAGCAAAGCCAGGAGGCGGTCCTTCCGGAAGAAGAGGGAAAAGCCCAGGATGGAGACCTGGAAGAGCCACCCCGGAGACTTGAAGGGGCCTGATTCTGAGGACATTACCATCCCAGGGGGCGTGGACCTCCTTGCCCTGCCCCAGCTGTGCTTCCCAGGTACACTTCCGTAGCAGCCTGTTGTGGGTGTCCTTTCATTGCCTCCTCACTGAGTGTTCTGCTCCAGAGACCTCCACACTGTCCACACTGGGGGCAACAGAGGGTTAGATAATGGGATTCAGCTTTCTTTCTTTCCTTCTTTCTTTCCTTCTTTCTTTCCTTCTTTCTTTCCTTC
>LOJH01052070.1:0-12409 GCA_001685095.1 Ellobius talpinus
TCTTGGATAGTGGGCTTCTCGATTGTTCACCCCTTTTGGGGTGGGGTCTTTCACAACAAATAAAAAAGGCATGCAGGGAGCTGGCATGTAAAATGCATTATTAATCACGAAATTACAAAGACAAAGGAGGAGGCTAACAAGTCTATATCACATTTTATTAAACTATAATAGGCAATGATTTCTTTTCATGATGTTGGGGAAAAAATAAGGACAGTTCCACACAAAGGAAAAGAAACCTTATTATATTTTCCTTGGCCTTTCCAGGTGGCTGCCAGCATAATTACTATCATCCTGTTAAGAACCCATGTTTGCCTGGCATGATAACACTGCAGAGAATGAGTCAGGAGAACAGGCATGAGCCAAGGTCAACTTGGGCTACACATGGGCGCCCAGTAATTCTAAGTCAATGTTAAAAAGAATGTGTAAAGCTACCAGAGTGTTGTGAGATATTTGTACACTGTGTGAAAATGTATTGCTGTGATTAGTGTAATAAAAGTTGAATAGCCAATAGCTAGAAAGAGGTCAAGCAGGACTTCTGGGGATAGAAAGGACCATGGGAAGAAGGAGGCATGCTGGAAAGGACAGGAGACACTGAAGAAGCAGAATGGATGGTACATGGCAGACCATAAATTAATGTAAATGGATTAATTTAAGTTATAAGAACTAGTTAAAAGCAAGCCTAAGTTAAGGCCAAGTTTGCATAATTTACAAGTCTCCGAGTCATCACCTGTTGACTGGAAGTCCAAATAAGAAAGTACAATTACAACAGAGGAACCAGGGGGCAAAGATATCGCCAAGCTGATTAAAATACTTGCCTTGTAAACTTCATAATCTGGGTTCTATGCCAAGAACCCATGGTAGAAAGAGAAACCAACTACAAAAGTGTCCTCTGACTTCTACACACACGCTGTGATGTGTGTGTGTTTGTGCAAGCATCGCGCACACACAAATGTGCTTAATTTAAAAGGAGGAACTATACATTCTTTAAATAAATATTTAATGCTCCAATCTTTTTACCCTTTTTTGAAAGGATTATAGAAAGTAACAAGCTTAGAATAAACATATAACCTTCAACCTATTATCTAATAAAAATGTTGAAAATCAAAGTTAAAAAAAATTAAGGGGCAGGCATGATGGATTAGCATATAAAGGTGTTTATGCCAAGTCTGATAACCTGAGTTAAATTCCTAGAATATACATGATATGCAAAAAAAAAATCTCCTACAAGTTGTCCTCTAACCTCCATACAAGTGTTGGGGAACATACACACACACACACACACACACACACACACACACACACACACGATTAGTGTTGTGGACGAATCTTTTGTACAATATGAATATGTATTACTCTCAGTGGTTAATAAAGAGCTGACATGCTGATAGCTAGGTAGGATTTTCAGGGTAGAGGAATGCTGGGAGGAAAAAGGGTAGAGTCCCCAGAGTCTCGAGCCAGACTCAAAAGAAGCAACATGGGAAGTTCATAGATGAGGTAATCGAGCCTTGGGGCAGCACATATATTGGTAGAAATGGGTTATTTTAAGTTGTAAGAGCTGGCTGGAGACAAGCCTAAGCTATCAGCCAATCATTTATAATTAATAATAACTATCTGAGTAGTGATTTGAAACTGGCTAGTGGAAGAGAAAAGTCTGCCTACAGATTTTTTTTATTTAAAATACCCAAAAAAGAACTGTAAAGATTCAAAACATATATTTATAATAAAACATCTCATTTCTCAATAACATTCATGGAAGCCAGATGACCAGTAGAAGTGCTAAAAGACTGACTATTGAAGAACTGGAATTCTATACACAGCAAAAATATCCTTCCAAAGTAGCCATAAGGTAAATAAATCTTCTTAAAGAAAAACTGAGATCACTACTTACTACATTAGAAAGAAGCAATGTTAGAGCAACTTAAGACACAGTCTCAAAATAAAAATAACAAAAAAAGGATAAGGGTTTATAGCTCAGTAGCAAAACTCCTGGCTAGCATGCATGAGACCCTGGGTTGAGGTGGGGGGGTGGACAAAGATTTAGGAAAGAGAGGTAACAAGAATCATAAGATGTGGACAAGTAAAAGTGTTATTAAATATTTGAAATGTATCACTATTTTGTAAATCATTATTAAATTTACCAAAACTGGGACAGTATTAGAAACGTTATTCATATTTTTAAAAATAAGGGGATGGGAAGAGGAAAAGTGTGTCCAGAGTTAATCTGTCCAAAATCCTAAAAGTAACTCTGGTAACTATAAGGGAAGAACCCTACCTACAATCTCTACCACAATTAGGAAAAGAAGCAGGTTACAAGATTTAGAGACATTTTTGTTGACACTGAGAAACTATTTTCTCAGTAATGCATCTGTGAACTGAATATTTTCTATTTTCCTTGCAAACCTTCCATCTGTTTCCAATTAAATCCAGGCCAGAAGAAA
The DNA here is from genome assembly GCA_001685095.1 of Ellobius talpinus. Lineage (NCBI taxonomy): Eukaryota > Metazoa > Chordata > Mammalia > Rodentia > Cricetidae > Ellobius > Ellobius talpinus. The sequence goes on from LOJH01052070.1 coordinate 2,439, forward strand.
CTGACCCTCTTCCTCTGGCTTCCAGTTGAGATTGGTCAAATAGGATGGTGAGCAAGAGACTGGAGTTCCAGGTAATCATGTTACCAGCTCCCTGCCTACAGTCACCATGGTTGATAAATAGCCCAAGCTAGGACAAGAGCTACTGTCAGGCAGTCCTCTGTTACAGCTGCTCTGATAGGATCAAGTAACGGCTCCTATCTCTTGCTCCTTCACATGTGGGAATACTGAGTTTCAGTGGTGTCATGATCAAGAAGCATCTCTGGCTCTTGTGCGTGTTTCTTACATGTATACACACTTGCAGTTACAACTACCCTGTTTGGATACGCCATCTATGTTCCAACATGACAACTGATAACATGAAAGGTAATAAAAATAGAATATTTTGATCTATACTACACATATTCAATGTGTAGTAAGTACCAGGTAACTGCCATATCTATCACCTCAACCTTCTATCATTTGTGTTATTACTCCTCAAAAGTCTACGAGCTGTTCTGATGCATGGATTTAACTATTGTCAACTTTAGTCACCCGACTCCTGTGTAGAACAGTCACAGTTATTTCTCCTAACTGTGGTGTTATTTGACAAAATAAACTCAACCTAGCAACTTACACAAAGAAAAGATTAAACAAATATTAAATTATTATCATTATTATTGACTATTCCTATTTACTTAACAGGTATAATACAAAACTGGCCACATAACTATTTATTGTCAATATATTTAAAGATTTTTATTTTGATTGCTAGTTAACAGATCAAATTTCATACCAGAAAGCCAAGCCAAGGGAAAAATGCGCCTTTTACAGAGCTATACTTTGCCTACCACAGATTAAAATGCAAGTAGTATATCTAATTTTCCTATGTAAATAAACATCTGTGTGCTTTAGAAGAGAGCATTCACACAATAAGTGGTTCTGCTCCAGTTCATCATTATTGGGAAAGAAAAAAAAACCCAGTGGCATGAATTAGGATCAATCAATTCAGCTGCCTATAGGCTAACTGGATCAAGCCAAAGCAAGTCATTTGAATACATCATATACTTATACAATTGCCCTAAGCCTCACCCCATGGCAAGAAGGATGTATCAGACAGAAATCGAGCATATATTTCTGAAAAGAAATAAGGAAAAATAAGAGTAGCAATTTGAAAACTTAAACTAAGAACAGATGAAAGATAGAGCATCAAAATACAGTATCCATCTTTCAGTTTTAATGTTGTAATTGAAAGTCTGGGCATGCATACCACTGGGAGTTAAACAGCCAAATACAACCAGCAGCAGGAAAAGTGAATGACTGCCAGACTGGTTGCATATCCTTCAAAAACAACTGAGCTTGCTGCCTGCAGGATCTCAATACTAACAACATATTTGGCAGCACCAGACAGATAACTCTCTTCCAAATATTCTCTAGGTGAACAACAGTATTAATAACAATAAAGACTGGTGATGGCTAGGAAGGTCTTTGTCCCAGGTTAGCTGTGTGACTCAATGGGCAGAAGGAGAAGGGTTCAAATTGTTCTTCTGTCCTGCATAAGCGGCTGCTGCGCATCCAGGCCTCTATGTGGACAACAATTCAAGTCCCTGATTGCAGGAACCACAATTAGCCACCTTCCTGAATCAGATCCCTTGAGAACCACAATCTCCAACTCCCGCTCATAGAAACAGCTAAGACTTGGTGCCACCAAGCAATGGAAGGGAGCCAGAACAGAACACTGCACATGTGGGCACTAACTGATGTTTTGAAGTGACCCATTACATCATTTTTACAAGGAAATACTTGAGTCTTTGTCTAACTTTCTAATTTAAACACAATCTTCTAAATAAGAAGAGACACGCAGAAACAATTGTGTTTCTGTGAGGGATTTAATTCCATCACTATAGTTATAAGTTCTCAAGCAAACCAATTGGTGTATTTAGCAAAGTGATAGCCACAACAGCCATGTGTAGTACTAGGAGCCTGACACTCTCCTAAGGTCTTATGTTAACTCAAATCCCCATAACAACCCTAAGAGGGAGAGCCTGGCAAAAGACTCATTTCACAGATGAAGGGACTGAGGTGCACTCTGCCCAGGTCTCAGTGGGTGATAGTCCTCAGCTTTAAGCATTGTGATAATCCCACACGGTTATTTACAGATACTCCTGGACTGGAATATCACTGAACTCAGGGGCTCCTATAACTCTCCTCTCCTTCACCTCTTCCACTTATTCTCAAGTCAGTAATTCATTCTACATTTGCCAACAAAAAGGAAAACTTAATGTATCTCTCCCGGAGAAGAGAAGACTGCAAAAAAATTACCTAATGAAATTTCAAAATGTTCACTATGGTAAAGTCCTAAATAACTGAGAAAATGCATTTGATAACCATTCGTAAAGGACATTTTCAATGAGATGATAGCATTCCTAATAATGTCAGTTATGCCCTAAGAGAAGCATTCTTTCTTGATTCCCTAAAAAACAAACAAAACAAAAAGGGAAACAAGGTCTATGCAGCACAGGCTGGCTGCAAGCTGAAGCTGAATTTGAACTCCTGATCCTCTTGCCTTTACCCCCCCAGTGCAAGGATTACAAGGTGTGCACCATGATGGCTGGTTTATGCCATGCTGGGAATCTAGCCTGGGCTTCAGGAATACGAAGCAAATACACTACCAACTGAGTTATATTACATTCCCAGCCCTCATGATTCTTATATACTATTTTACCAGTCTAATTCAGAAGTATCACCAAATACTGTTTTTTGTTTTCACCTTTTCTATACAGAATATAATCATTGGACTCCCAGAAGCCAGCTATATTGGTGATGCACAATGTGTAACATGTATTGTTTACTCTGAAAACAGTGAGAAGTATGAGCCTATAAATGGATCTATTCCTTCCAGTCTTTCTTCCTGATCCCTCTTTGACTTCCAAATTGCCAGCTCTGGAGACAGAATCATCCTACCGTGCTTGTCAAATGGAGTCCAGAGTTAGAGAATGAACATGCCATAGGCCAAGCCGTCCCCAGCAACAGTCCCACAGAACTCACTTTGAGCCTTACAGCACACCCCTCCCAGTGTGTTCTGATGCTCGATTTTATGTCTCCACAACAGGGGCGTCTACTGAAACCAAGCTGATGCCCAGTGTGTAAGGGAGGGAGTCACCAACAGAAGCCCAGTCCTGGGGTACCCACTGAATCCTGCAATGCTTCACAACAGGCATCCTGCGGCCATAAGGTTCTCATTTCCCCGTGTTCCTTTCCTCTGGCTTGTTTTCCAGGGCTTACATCCCAGAAAAGCAGTGTTCTCCCTCTCTTGTCAACAATCACTCCCATAAAGGCCTCCTCTACATCAGACAGAACTGTATTTCCATTACAATTTTCTTTTTCACTCTGCAATACTTGAAGATAACCAGGCCCAGAAAGACAAGAAGTTTCCTTTAAAGACGAAATGTCACTGGCTCTCAGTCTTGTCTTTTTTCTGTTGTTTGTAACAAAAGTCCTAAGCCCTGAGAGTCAAGACACAGTATTGAATTCTATTTGGTTTCCTATCCTAAACAAACCACCATTGAAGGTGCCAGATTAATTCTGAACACATTTGCTTCAGGGCACCTGCAGGGGCCACAGGCCTTTAATCTTCACATAACAAGAGTGTTTATTCACCTCTGTTGGAAAGAAATGCAGGCCTGAGATGTCAGAGGTTAGTCAGTGAAGGAAGAAAATGGAAGGCTGTCTCAAGATAACAGAAGAAAGTACTGACCCCAAGAGTGCTCTCCCAGGCAGGCTCCAAGAACTGCCAAGTCTGGGTCACAGGTCCAATTTCACTCAAAGCCCTTCTGCTCCCTCAGCTTCCCAATGTGCCAATGAAGCAGCTTCAAGAACTTCCAGGTTACAAACTTGCAAATTATGTGAGCACATGACAACAGAACCTGTGGATACAGCTGTCTCAGACTAGAGTAGCATCCAGATAGGAACGCAACTCATACACGAAGAGCCTTTTAATGACCTGACCCACACGACATGGAACCCTCAGAAGAAATGACAGAAGCTCTGAGAAAACTGCCACCAAGAGTCAGCTACAGATAAAAATCACAATCCCTCTTGTAAAACTTTAAGACAGGGTCTTACTTTGAGCCCAATCTGGCTAGGACTCAAATAGCAGGTGTGTTTCAAAACTGTGAACTCCTGCCTCTGTCACATGAGCACTGGGCTTGCAAGTGTATGCCACCACACCTAGCTCCAGCCACATTTTCTGAACATTTTTCGCGAGTCTAAAGTAAAGGGTTCAGTGCAGCAGCTGAATCACAGCACAGTGCTCCCAACAATGGATTCACAATTCATCTGCCTACAACAGCTATGTTTTATTCTCATAGTGTTTCTTGAATGATAGAATTATCCAAAATGAAAATTGAAAGATATTCTATTCTAATATAAACTGGAACAATATTTTCCCACAAGCTAAACAGACTTAGTAGCATACGTGATTTTTTCACATAATTCTATAAACGTACTTCAGTCACAAGCAAGGCCTTCTCTGTCTCCGCCTTCCCAGTTTAAGGCTTGTTGACTAACTAACCGTTTAGCTACAAAGTCTGCAGCCTTGGGTGTCAAATTCAGAAATGTTTCCCAGCATTTTCTTCTTTCCAGTTCAGAATTAAATACTAAAAGTTACACATAGATAAAAAAGAATACAAGATCAGAAAAGGCAAAGATTATCTATTGTGGTTAAAAACTTCCCTCTTTATTTTACTTTTGTTTTTGAGGCAGTGCCTCATTGTGTAGGCTGATCTGGTTTAAATGTGCTGCCTTCCTGGTCCTGTCTCCTACCTCTGGGCCTACGAGCATGTACCAACACACCTGGCAAGGTCAACTTTACCCTAAACATCTTCCAGCAGCTAATCTCTGTTTGATTCAAAGTGAGACCCCAGCCCTCTAACACTCCTAGATCCAAAGAGTCTGGGATGAATGATTGGAAGCATCACCCTAGCCCCTGGCCAGGGAGTTGCATTGGTCCAGACTCCAACTCCCAGCCTGTAAAGTGCTGACCCCTCCCCAGAGAGGGTCAGGGCCACTCCCACAGGGTATTTAAGCACCAGAAAAAGGAACACATCGTTTCAGGTTTGCATGGGCCTCTTCCCACCATGGTCCACCCGAGAGTGTTGCATTTATTAAACACGGCATTTTAACTCAGTTAAATCTGGATTTTGTGCTGTCAGAGCAGCTCGTATTAAGATTAAACCAAACAATCTCTCTCTAATATTGAATCTGATTTTAGACCTAATATCATTTAAGCACAATTTCTGAGACTGCCTGCCTTCGTGGTACTGACTGAGGTAAAAAAAGACCGCACCGGTTCACTCCCATCACCATCATTATGCCCCGGCAATGCTTAAGCATGCCTGGGCAGCCCATTTATGGCGGGTCTCCAGTAGTTCCTATCCTGGGCAGTCCTACAAGCTTGTGTTATTGTCATACCCACGGTTCCAGTCTTCCTTTATACTGTCTATCCAGCGTTTTCTGTGCCTTCCTTTTCGCCTTATCCCGTGCACTCCTCCAAGCAGTGCTGTCTTCGGCAGATACCAGAAGATAGACAGGCCTCACTCTAACAGTGAGAAAATCAGTACTACTAAGTAGAACAGGTTCTACTTAAGGAATACAGAGGATATTTGAAAAAAAGGCATTCAGTGAAATTAGCCAGTTAGCAAGAAGACCATTTGCAACCAAGCACAAAGCATCATGGCAGAGCTTAGCTTTGGAGAATGTAGGTTTAAACAGAAGAACACTAAAACAAACTATTTGAATTTAGAAAATCAAATTTAACTTCATGAATACAAATTCATTTTATCATGCTCAGACGTTTTATTATGCCAGCATGACTATGCATGCATAAAAGGATCTAAATGTGATTTATTTAGTAAGAACATAACTCTAAGGTATCAGATAAAAGATTGCTACCTACAGCATTGGTATCCGGCAGCTAAGGACCAGCGTGAAGATGTTGACTGCTAAAAATGACTGCTTGTAATCAACAGTAGCCTACAACCAAATCTTCTTGCTCCTTTTTCCAAGCTACCAGGAAGGCCGAAAACCACACATACACACAAATGAGTATATGGAAGATGACAGATGACAGACGGACAGACAGACTGATGAGAGAAGTTTGTGTGTATGTCTGAGGGCAATGAGGGAATTTTCTGTGGCTAATAAAGGTAAGCATTCTACATGAAAACCTGTTTAAATGAGGCCTTACTGAAACTAATTGGTCAGGTCTAAGTCGAACATTCTGATGTAACATAGGACAAATTACATATTTGTAGCCGCTTCAAAGAAAATATCAATCAACTAATGCTTACACTATCTGCTTCTCTGCTATCAAGTCTGTTGTGCCAAAATTATCTCACGGCCTGTACCTTGAGAACTGTAGGACAGAGAAAAGCCTGGCTCGAGTTTGAGGGAACCGAGTGAGGATGAGACCGCAAAAACTAGGTAGCCATCCCTTCAGCCAGAGGGAGGGCTTGGCTGTCTCTCATTGCTGGAGGGAACCCCACATCACATGATGTCATTTAACCTAAATAAGCTGAGTTCCTGCTTTGACTTGACTCCCTATCGTGTCTGACTGTCCTGCCTCGTGGGGCTGTGAACAGGCAGACAGCACACTCACCTTTCCCTGAGGAATAAGGAGGCTAAGGAGGCCTGGCAAAGTCATAGGTTCTAGGCCGCTCTCAAAGGCAGAAAAGGTCTCTAAGACACTCTCATATAAAGGCAATGTGACTGTGCTCCACTGAGAAATGAAGGAATATAAAAATACCTCTAACAGCGAGTGAGGCTACACACGATAGTTCACTGCAGATGTCCTTTGAGAGAAAAATTAAGTAAGGCCTTAAGAAGCAGGGCTTGATTTGAAAAATGGGAATATGATGAACAGATAAAATAAATTCATAAACATATATGGAGCTGAGGGCGTGACTCAGTAGTCCAGGCCTGGCCTCACATGTGTGGAGCATGGGGCTAAAATTGCTCACAGGGTATAAAAGGCTGAGGAAGCCCCATAGTCCAGCAGTCTATGAACAGGGCTTTATTTACTCAGACAAATAGAGGAATGTGGAAGTAACAGCCTGTAACTATTTTCATTATCCTAGAGGACAGGTAGTGCTGTTAAATTTTTTCAGTACTTATACTTTTATCCCCAAATGAAACTATACAACCCTACAAACATTTCAATAGAAACAATGGAAATTTTCATTATAAGGCTTGGAGTTGTTAAGTGCCTAGGTGGATATACCTGTAAAACATCAGCCTGTGTCACCATATGTCCTCACTTATAAAAATTAAAGCTCTTTCCCAGGTCATGGAAAGAGCTCAAACAGGTAAGGCACTGGCCCCCAAGCCTGGCAACCGGAGTTCAACTGCCAGTATGTACAAGGTAGGACAGAACCAACTCCTGAAAGCTATGCTTTTACCTGTACACACTGTTAACACACGCACGCGTGCGCGCACGCACACACACACACAGCAGGGGAGAGAAGGGAATGCTGTAAGATCTTTGCTGCAGCCATGAGTCTTCTACTTCTCTGTGGCATCATTAAACTCTGAAGTTTTCCCTCAAAAACATCAGCTCTATTATGCAACGGTGATATTAGCTTTTTTGCTATCACTCAATTTTCCCCTTTCTGATAATTAAACATTTCATGTAGCCAGATTCTATTTATACAAGCTTTATAAAAACATAAAATATGGTCACATAAAATATGAAAACAAGAGAAATTTGAATATAGTTTACAGGAAGTTAACGAAACCTACTTTGAGAAGGCAGGCAGTGGTGGTGCATTAATCCCAGCACTAGGGTGTCAGAGGCAGGCAGATCTCTGTGAGTTCAAGGCCAACCTGGTCTACACAGTAAGTTCCAGGACAGGCTCCAAAGCTACAGAGAAACCCTGTCTCGAAGGAAAAATAAAAAGTAATATGAGAAACTTTTTACAGAGAAATATTGAACCCATTACTACTACCATAAAGTCAATGCCAATAAGATAAAATTCCTGGAAATAAATAGCATCTAAAGTAACAGTACAGGCATGTTTACTACCTGTGGTGGTTTGAAAGAAAATGGTCGCCATAGACTCACAGGGAGTGGCACTATTAGGAGGTGTGGCCTTGTTGGATAGGTGTGACTTTGTTAGAGGAAGTGGGTCCCTAGGGTTTAGGCTGTAAGGTCTCCAATGCTGAAGCCTGGCCAGTGTGACATAGTCTCTTCCTGTTGTCTGCAGATGCAAATATAGAACTCTCAGTTACCTCCCCAGTACCAGTTTACCTGCATGTTACCATGCTTCCCGCCATGGATAATGGATGACACCTCTGAACTATAGGCCAGCCCCAATTAAATGTCTTCTCTATAAGAGTTGCCATGGCCATAGTGTCTCTTCACAACAATAAAATGCTAACTAAGACGCTACTAAGGTAGTAAATAGTAATTGTGTACGTAAGAAATTCAGACAACAATTGTGGTCTTTATTACCTATGGAGTGTATATTCTCTAAGACATATTCACCAATGCCTGGAAGAATAAGATAGTAAATGTCTGACCTAAACACAAATGAATGCTCCACAGTAAGCTCCTATCATCCACAGAGAGACGTTTGCTGTACGGACACCACATTAGATCCCTATGAAACTGAGGAACACAATTTTAACCTAGTTCTACACAACTACTTTCTAGTCCAAAAATATTTGAAGAATCAATCTAAATGTTCTTTAAATTTTCAAAGGAAAAAATATTCAGGATCTAAAACAGCATGTCTTTTGTTTGCATACCATAGCTCCACTACTTTATCCACTCAATCAACCAACATTCTTGAAATCCAACTTGCTGTAGAGCATGAAGAAACTGAGCAAGGGCCAGTCCTCTATGGAAGAAGAAACACCATTCTACAAGCCAACTGCCTAGAAGAGCACAGAGGGAAATGGTGGTTCTCTCTCAAAGACCCTCAAGAGGCCCTAGACTAAGGCCACAGGACTCCATCCAGCCACAGAAAGTACTCATATTAGGGCTTGGGCTGTGACTATGTGGTAGATCACTTACCTAGCATGTGCAAGGTCTTGGATTCAACCCGCAGGACTGTCTAGATAAGAAAAATGCCTGGTGCTGTGATGTGTACTTATGCATAAAGCCCATGAAACACTACTGTTCACATTAGCACAACTTTGTAAAATCAAATGTTACCCAACTCATAAGGATTCTATGAGCTACCAAATTCCTCATGGTCTTTGTAATATCTGGTGATAGCTAAGTATGAGTTGAGTAATTCAAATGGTTTATATATGAGTTTTAGCAAACCTCAAAGTCACACAATACCTAATTTGAATATTTAAAAAGATCAGAGGGAGGATGGATGGATAAAAGCACATATGTGCCAGCCTAAAGCCCTGAGTTCAATCCCAAGAACCCAGGGAAAAGGCCAGATATGATAGTACACATCTGTAATCCCAGCATTCCTACAGCGAACCAGGAGGGGGAGACAGGAGAATCAGCTAGAAACTTCCTGGGATGGTATCCTGGGAGTGTGCTATACAGCAGAACAAGAGAGACTCTGCCTGTTCAGCAAGACAGAAAGCAAAACTGGCTCTTGGAATACTGTCCCCTGACAAAACACATGCCATGGCATCCACCCAGTCACATGTATGCACACACACACACACACACACTTTTTAAAAGCTAAAGAAGATTTTTGTTTAAAACAAATTTCCTAAATTTAAATGTGATAAAATCTTGAAAATTAGTGAAAATTTTCATGAAATATTTACAAGCAATTCATGAAGATATTTATTTGAATGAAATAATGCAAAAACAGTCCAAAATAATCTCCTTAATAGAAACATGCAACTACTGTTTAATCATTCTAAAGTTTCTTAGCAATTTATGTTAAAGTAACCTGAACAAAAATCACTGAGTGTAACTGATGGAGGAGGGTTATCTGTCTATGTGTTACTTTCATTGGTTAATA
>LOJH01052071.1:10887-23295 GCA_001685095.1 Ellobius talpinus
TCTCTCTCTCTCTCTCTCTCTCTCTCTCTCCCCTTTTCTTTTTTTTGAGACAAGGTTTCTCTGTATAGCCTGGCTGTACAGGCACTTGCATTGTAAACTAAGCTGGCCTTGAGCTCAGAAATTTTCCTGCCTCTGCTTCCTGAGTGCTGAGATTAAAGTTGTATGCCACCACTGCCCTGCTTTTTTATTTTTAATTTTTATTTGTCAAAATCTTGTAAAAAAGTTTTTGAGATTTCTCCTCTGTTCATTTGTAATGTTTTAATAATTTGTCCATTTGGTTCCCAAGCTTTTGGAGATTTTCTAGTCATGTTTTGTTGTTGGTTGCTAGCTGTTTCCTCTGAGGTGTGGGGATGAATATCATGTGCTTTATATTCTTTCAAATTTAATTGTGTGTGCTTTATTGCCTAGAATGTGGTCTTTCTTGGTAAATCCATGTTATATTTAAGAGACTGTATATCCAGCAGATATTGGAAGAAATAACAGATGTCAGCTATAACTGGTTGACTGGTGATATTGAGTTCCATTGTGTGCTTCCTCTTTGTGCTTGCCGTGTGTTTCCACCTATAATAGAGAGGCATTGAAGTCTCCAACCAAAACAGTTGACTCTGCTCTCTTTAGTATTTTGTCATTTTTTGTGCTTTGTTAGTAGATATACTTAAAGAATTATTATCTTTTTGGGGGAATTCACCCTTTATTGTGATGTGATGTTCCCTTTATTCTTGTTGTGAAGCCTGCCTTACCTGAGATCAACATATGCACACCTAATTTGTCAGTGTTATTCTGGTATCTTTATCCACACTCACTTTATGTGTGTCATTGTATTTAAAGTCATATTCTTATAGAAGATATATAGCTGGGTCTTGGTTTTTGTTTGGCTTTCACCATTGTATTTTAATTAGTTCATATAGAACATCGACTCAGAGTAATTATTGATATGGCTTAGTTAATATCTATTATGGTATTATATTTTTCTCTTTGTTTATTTATGTTCTTTACTTCCAATTTTGCTCTGTACTCTTGGAAGTTTTATGTGATTCTATTTTCTCTCTTGTTAACCTAACAGATATGGTTTTTAATTTTACTTTCTTTCTGATTGCCTTAGAGTTGACGGTAAGCACTTCCAATAGAACCCGCAAGTGACACGTTACCAGTTCTCATGTGGTATTAGTACCTTTTAATTGTAAATAATCCTAATCCCTGTCTCTGTTTTAGTAAGAAATATCTCCTTTAGGTTCATCTGTTGAACACTTATTCCCCTGGTAATGGCATTATGAGGGAAGGTTCTGAAAACTCTAAGAGGTAGGACTGAGCTTGCAGCCACTCACTGGAGATGTGTCCTTGAGGCCTTTACCGTGCCATGGGTGCTTCTTGTATCTTTTTCTGTTTCTTTTTTCCCTAAAGGTCAACAGACCTCTCTTCCATGTGGAACTGCCATTTTTCTGCTCTGTTTTTAATCTCTGCAGGAGACTGTTCTAGGGTAAGGGTCCTGGGAAGGGTTTATTTATTCTGCCCATCTCTTTATCATTGCATGTGGTGACCCCACCTTCCAATAGATGGTATTACCCTTCTGAGGGGTGATCCCCTAACTGGGTTATTTGACCTGCCCAACCTAAATGTTACGTCTCTATCTAGACCCTGCAGATTTTATTCTCTTGATCAGGCCTTAATGTTGATCGTTATGTATATTGCATGCTTGGTAACGTTTTCTACAGAAAGCAGACATTCTGTTTTTGTTTGTTGTTTTCTCTTAACTTTAAAGATTCGGTGGTCTCTTGATATAGCCTCAAACTCAGATATTCTATCTTTATTTGAGGCAAGTCTTTTAAGCACACCACAGGCTTTTTCCATTTCTGGTGCAGCAGGACTTTTGATCCTTGGAGTTTCCTTTTGGTTCTGCCTTAGGAGTTTGTCCACTGTTCTTACATGCTGTCTTCTGTGCCCATCAGAGTCATCACGCATTGATAATTTGTTTTAAATCCCCAGTCTGAGAATTCCAGTAGTACCCACTGTCTGCCTCTAGTTCCTATTTCTGCTCCATTTATTGTAACTGATTTTTGCCTTTTAATGAGCTTTGTTCTTTTCCTGATAACTGCATATGATGTAAAAGGAATTGAAATAAATAGACCTTTAATCATTTAGTGGTAAGTGGTCAGGGGATTGTGGTGATGTGGAATCATTCTTTAATTGTATAATTAGGTCTGTTTTTTTTAATTGGTATGATTATAAGTTTCACACGTTTTTCAATTCCTTCTACTGCCATAAAGAAAGGTAGCCTAGAGTAGGCAGAATTTATGTATGCCTTTTCTACATGGAAGGATTAAAAAGACTTTGAAGTTATATATCTCCTTCCCTCCATGTTAGTTAGGCTCCCATAACACCCTGTTAGGAGCCAGGCCTATTGGAATATGCTTGTAATCTCAGTACTTGGAGGCTGGAGGAGAATTTCAGGTTCACATGTGGTGCTTAGGCTACATAGTTAGTCTCACTGTGTAACTTACTAACTCGGTTAAGTGAGGCTTCTCTGATGGCGTATCTCAGAATGATTTCTTTCCCTTCCCCCATGTTGTATGTGTAGGGTGATTTTTCCTTTGTTTTCATTGTGAAAATTTGGCCAACCTCTTCTAGGTAGAATATACAGAGGCGTGTGGTCCTCTCATGAGTGAAGACCCTGATCCACCGATTGTCCAGCTCTTCTCTGACTAGGTCCAATCTGGGTTTTCCTACCGGATTTCTTGTTAGCATGTAGGTGTCTGCTTCCTGGTTACTGTTTCAGTAAGTTGCTATTCTCTGTGTTTGCGTGATTCTCTGTCCAGCTGCACTTTGCTCTCCTATATATTTCCCAAGCAGGTCTCAGAGAGCTGGTGTGTGTATCAGTTTGGTAATTGTGCTTGTTAGGATGAATAATGAGTTGTAAGCCCCTTATGTGCGAGACTGAAAGTAGTATTTTCATATTTGTTGTGCTTTTCATATATAATACTGTATTAATACTTTTCGAGAACCATGTGTCAGCAAAACTAAGACTTTTCAATGCCACGGTGAGCTATTTATGTAAAGTCATCTCTGACAAATTGCCCCTTATTTTCTGCCTTTTTAAAAAGTGATATTCCACTATCTATTATACTTTTTCAAGAATTACAGACCTACATCTAATTTAGCTCATATGACTACCATCTTCTTAGATTTGGGTAAAACCTAAAGTGCCTTCTTTTTTTTTTTTAATCTTTTGAACTGAGTTCTATCAGTAGTCCTGCCCGTCTTGTAAGGTTCTCTAAGCACCCCGCCCTGATGGATACCTCCTGCCCTTTGGGAAGTGATTTTCTCCTTCCAGGAGAAAGCTGAGGGTGAGCAACAATTTCCTTCCCTGGAATTTGCTGACAGTCTCATCATCTTTTGGCATTTTCTGCTTTGACTTGACATTCTCATCTAAACTGGGCAATGGTGGCTTATCCTGGGATGAGAATGGCCGTCACATTTAATTACTTTCTTCCTTCTGGGTGATACAGATGTTCCTGATCCTGTCAGTGCCACCCAGCCATGTTTATGCTTACCATTAAGTAGTGAGCTGTTTTCCACTTTTGTTTTAGAGACACTTTATTCATCCTTACTGGAAATATGTACTCTGAAGTAAATCATTGGTTATACATTTTTTTACCTCCTTAAATAGTCACTGCTTGATTTTTTATGCACTAGAAATTAACTTTGCTTCTCCTAATTCTTTAATTTTTCCTCCAAGCTGTCCCAAGTTAGATAATATATAGCCAGTTGTTTGAAATATAAGAAGTGCAGCCTCACCTTTTCCTTCAATTGCTCCTTTGTCTTAGAAATATGTCTTTAAAGCTAGTGCTCACAATGATGCAATGTGAACAACTAGATGAAAATTGTGAATAATAGTGGGGAGAAATTATATCTGTGCCTCTTACAGATTCTCCCTAGCAAATACTGTGAAAAGTACGGTTTGCCGTGCTTTAGATACTCCATAATTACCATGTGGATGTGAGTTGTTATGGTAACTGGGTTTCCCCTTCTATTAAATAACCGAGTAAATGGTTGCTTGAGATGCGATTGAATTGTCAGCTTTCAGGCTAATGTTATCCTGATGGGAAACAGGGTGGAGAGGCAATGATGGGGGAAGAGGTGCTGGGGGGAGCTGGGTGGGGTGTGGGGGAATATTGAATGTTGGGAACTACTTAGAAAGAAATGAGGGCTTTGCACTTGAAGTAGGTATTGTCTTAACTCCTCCCTTCTCACTGTTTATCAGTGGATAGAGATGGCAGAAAGTTACTTTGTGGCAACAGAGTTACTAATGACAGAAAGTTGAAGCCTCCTAATCATGATTATGAACAGTGGTGCAGTGAGTGTCTTTTATGGTCTCTAACATGAAGTGGAAATGCTTTTTCTTCTGGGAAAGTAGGGAGAATGAGTGTTAGGGTTGGTATTCCTTTGTATCCCATGTAGCAGCTGAAATCAAATATCTTTATTCTTCTCCATTGTTGTGTTTGGTGTAGTGACGTTAAGTAGTATAAAATGCTTGCATGACATTTGTTATTAATAGTTAAAGGTTTTGCAAAAAAGTTCTGAGTTAATGCAGCAAAGGTAGCACCATTTGTGAGTGATGAGTTAGCGAGGAATGATTTGAGGGTACTGAAGATCAGATAGGTGGTGCATAGTCACCTGGGAGTAACTTGCATTTCAGAAATTGGCTTGATTGTTGAGTCAGGAAGACCTCTAAGTTTCAAACCTTGATAACAGGGATATTGATAGATTGTATTGACAGAGACAGGAAAGATAAATGAGAGTGAGTTATGAATGATAAACAAGCCAGCTGAGTGTAAGAAGTAGTTGAGGGTGAGAGTCCGAGAAACATGTTCTAAAAGCCATGGTTTTAAACTACTTTTGATTTTTTTAATTAAAATAATTTAACTGATACATTAAAATATAAAAAATTGTGCATATTATTATTCATATTTATGAGATACCCTGTAATGTGTTAATAGATGCAAACTATATTTTTATTGAGCTTTAACTTGATATAGATTTCCTCCCTGTTAGTGTATACTCTGTGCATTTTGGCAGGTACAGATACTTCTGTAAGCAGCATCACTCAAGATGAGAATTAGCCTAGCATCCTAAAAAGGGCCTTCTTACTTTTCATAATCAAATCTGTCTCCTTCACCTGACTATTGTTTCCTTTTCTGTCTCTGTCTACTTAAAGTTAGAGCTTACAAAGCACAAGGGACCAACCACAGTGACCAAGAGCTGACTCCAAGTCCCAGCAATTTTCCTCACTGTGTCTAGGCAAGTCATCTTGATTTTCTGACTCAGATGTTTAACATGGTATCAGAAGTGGGATGACAAATGGCGTAGCTGTGTGGGAGCCATTACTCTACAGCGTCAGGGGCACAGCGTTTTCAGAGTTTGTTTTCTCTTACCTGGATGGTTGTGGAAACCTCTGCAAGACTTTCCTGCTCTAAGCTTTGTCTTTTTTCAGCTCGGTAGTCATCAAGGTCCTTGTACAATGTAATGAGATCTCCTGGTTCCTCTCAACACTGGAGAATGGAAATAGCTCCCCTTTAACTAAGAATGAAAGTATGTTGTGAAAAGAGTGAGTCTGGACTCCCGGGTCCCCTGTTAGTCCACCAGGGCTTTCCTTTGTGTGTTCCTTGTTCTCAGCTTGTCCCTCTAGCTATTCTGGTCTTTTGGTTTTCTCACACAGGTCAGCCCTGTGCCTGTATATGGCCGTTGAGATGATTTCTGGTTTTGTTGTTGGTGGTTTGCTTTATACTGAGATGACAGAGCGTGTGTTAGCCTTGCTACAGTTTAAAATTCACTGCCTCTAACAGGCAACAGTGTTGCACAACTCTTCCCTTTCTGTTGCTCAAGAATATTTTAAAAAATTCCTAATGAGCCATGTTCCCATTAAACAGTCCCTTCCCACTTTTCCTGTCTTCTCTCTCCGTCTTACTCTCTACTGCCAGCAACCACTGATCTGCTTTCTGTCTTTATTGGTTTTCTCATTCTGGTTATTGCATATAGGTGGAATCCTATAATGTGATCTTTTATGTCTGCCTTCTCTTGGTTTGGTATGTTTTCAGGGTTTATCTACAGATTATCCTTTCAGCAGGCAATAGGACTTTATTTGGCTAATATGGTTTATTGATCCATGGATTGAATAATTTATTTAATGGTTATTTTATTTCATTTCATTTTATGTTTTGGTATTGTGATCATGCTGGTATGGACTTTTATTTACAAATTCTTGTTTGAATCAGTTGTGGACTCTATCTTGAAGTAGAACTGTTTAGTCATATGATATTGCTATGTTAATATTCTGAGGAACTATCAAACTTTCCCAATAGCTGAGCCTTTCTGCATTTCCTTTAGCATGCATATCCTCACAATTGGGAAATTTTCACTCAGACTTGACCCTCCCAGTGAGATCTGCCATGAGCACTCTGCTAACCTTGGAGCATGCTCCAGCTCTCACGCTTATTTCTTTGGCATGCTTCTTCCCTTTGCATGTTTGTCTGGCCTCCTTTTTAAGTTGTATAAATGATGTTTCATCGTACTTACCGCTTTATACATGTGCAGACTTTCCTCTGACTCTGAAGACAGAGGACCTGTGTGCCCAGGCAGTCCCTTGCACAGTTGTCACTATAAGAGTATGTATGCTTAGTTATAGGAAAAACTAAGTTTCTCATGTTTATTAAAACTCAGTAACACAATGATTACTGACCCTGCTTTATTAACTGCTGGGTAACTAGGTTTGCAACTTCATGATTATTTACTATTTTGTTGACTAGGTTTTCTGAAGATTTCTAACAAGTCTAGCAAATTAGACATCATTTTCATACTCCACAAATGCCAATTGAGTTTATTTTTCAGGCTAGCAACTTCAACCTTAAAAATAGGCAATTCAGTAACTACATATTGGATTGAAATAGCTTCCTAAAGGTTATGGAAAGCCTTTTGGCTTGAGACTCAAATGAAAAGGGCCTGGTTATCAGCACGGTTTCCCGAAGTCTCTTTACTGAGGAAACACACTCAAGAGTGCTTTTAAAGACATCTACTCAGTCCAGGCTTAATCCCAGGGTGCAGTAAGATGGAGATAGAATTCCGTAAAACATGGAGCATCAGTGTGGCCTGAGCCACAGGATTAGTTGGGTCTTCGGCTGATAGCCTCGTTCCGAGGGGTTTCTTGGCATGAATGTCTTTCCTTTTTTAAGCTCACCATTCCATTTGTTCTTTTACATTTGTATTTTTCCTAGAATCCGTTCCCTTTTCAAACTCACTACTAAGAAGAAATTGAGACTACTGTCTTTGCAAAGGATTCAGTGTTCTTTCTGTGTCAGTGTGTTGGGGCTGACACAAGCTCTTAGTACAATGATACCCATGGATTATGTGGCAGGAGAATTTGAAAATATTTTGTATTTCTTAAGTAAGACGTACAATTTCAGGTTGCATTATTTGAATGTTGTTTCTATTAATTCTGGGTATAAAAATAGGGGCTAATGATAATATACATTATGACTAGAGAACATAATTCTTAGGAAAAAAGGAAAAGCATTTGGAAACAGAGAACAAGGATGAAACCTGAGGGCCTCCTTCCTAGCTGGATATGTGGCCTAGGTTATTGTTGGCTTTCTGGATAGTCTAAGAACAAACAGGGACTGGAAGGCTCATTCCTTTTGTTGGTAAACACACTGAGAAAGCAGTATATAACTTTGCAGCATAAATACTCAGTCAGAAAAAGTCTTTATAATTTTTTCTAGTTCACTTCATGGTCTCAGTATCTATCTTATGCTGTTTAAATATCTAATGTTTGAAAAAACAGCAGTGACACCAGAAGTGATAGGTAAAAGTCAGAATTAATCCCATTGTTCCAAAAGTCAGAATTAATCCCATTGTTCTTGTCTGTCCCATGTCCTATGGAGTCTTCACAGTCCCTCCGTGCAGTCTGTTTATGCCCATTTCTGGCTCTCCTGCCAGCAAGTAAGGTTCTTGTGGAGTGCTTGATAGTCCTTGTCATCCACAGTACCTTGCATAGTAGGCTCTCACTAGAATGAGAATGCAGCACACCCAGAGGCCATGACAACTGGCTGTATTCAGCTGTGCTAACTCTACTGTCGAAAGGCACTTGAAAATACTCCCAGAATACTGGGAACTGTTCTGAAGCACCAGTTACTGTAATTCTGTCATAATTATATACAAACCTCTCTCTTTCTCATCTGTAGGGAGGTGGGTAAGAGTTTGGAAACATGGGTGAAAGTGTGATTGATGTGTTTAGGGATGCATGAGCTATGACACACTGTAGCTGTCTCTCTTGAGGCATCTTGAACAGGCACAGACTCTGAGAAGATGTGTTGCAATGCTATGCACTGATAGGGAGAAACAGAAATGACTGTCCAAGCCACATGCTTCGTCTGGGCTCTGCTCAGGAGATTGCACTGTTGACACATCATTTTTCTCTTGTATATCCACAATGATGAAAGGGCAGCTGTCCAGCGCTGCACACAATCTGTGCCATCTCATCTATATGCTCTTTCCACCATAGTTTCTACACACTGTGGTTTCTGTTGGAAGTTTATGTTTATTCAGAACTGGTCAGATTTGAAGTCCAAGATATGAGTAATATTTATTTTTATTTAATATTACTAGGGGGTTTGTTAGACAGTACTCTGCTCCCTGTCTTTGGAAAGAGGTTTTATAGCCTTTCCCCCTGCTTTTCAGAGAAGGATTTGTATTACAAATACATCTTAACTTGTTATTATTGCAGGGTTTCATTTGCTTTAAGTTTGAAAATTCCGGGCTTCCTTTATTTTGTCTCTACAAGAGTCCAAATTCTGTTCAACTGGGAATATTGAAAAGATATTAGTTGTGGTTTCAGTCCTGAGCTAACTTGATTTGTTTTAGAGAACAAATCACTTAAATAAAGGAAAGAAGAACTTGTGTTCTCGTTTCGTTCTGAATTCTGTATGGTCTAACATGCTTTTGTCCGTCTTTCCCACAGGTCCATGTCCAGCCGTCAGAATGGCACCGTGCACTCTTTCTTCCACAGGCCTGGCTTGCGCATATGACTCGAGCATACCATGCTGTTTTACAGGTCAGGACACAGGGGTGTGCTTTGTGGGGCAGCATTTCCTCCTCATCACTGATTTTATAACACTTTTTATATACTCTGGGGTTGACTACACAGCTTCTACCACCGCATGCTTCTAAGGTCCCAGTGAAAAACTAAGGTTTAACTGCACTAAAGTCCCCCTAGGAAACAAATGAGTTCATTGGGCTTATTTACAAAGCATGGGTGTGGTTTATGGACATGAATGGAGTGATTCCAAAGCAGCCTCCACAGAAATCGTTTCCCTAGCATGAATGATAGTTTCCTCGTAGCTGATTAGATGAAGCCCCCTTTCCCTAAGCTTCTCTGACTTTTATCCTTTAGCCAAGAGGATGTTACCCCAAGAGCCTGTACCATTAAGGCAGTATTACTCACACCTGGTTGGAAGGAGTAGTTGAATACTCAGGTGTGGGTTCCATGACCTTCCCCCTTCTCCTCCTATTGAGGAACGTCATTGTTCAGCAAGCCCTGTTGGATGATGTTTTGCAAATGGCACAGCTGACCTCCTGAAGGTGGAGATTGTTCTGCCCAGAGGATCGTGTTGAAAAAGTGTAAAAGCACTTGGGAAAATAGCACTAGCACTATCAAAAATGCCATGGTTTCTTTTGTTCATAAGAAGTGTAAGTCACAGGGCAGTAATAGCACAGGCCTTTAATCCCAGCACTCAGGAGGCAGAGGCAGGGGGATCTCTGTGAGTTCATGGCCATTCTGGTCTACAGAGTGAGTTCCAGGACAACCAGGACTGTTTCACAGAGAAACTCTGTCTCGAAATAGCAAAACAGAACATCATCAACAACAACAACAACAACAAAGAAATGTCAGGCTTGGACTTCTGTCTGTCTCTTGCATACATACCCTTCAAGGAAGAGAGGGTGGAAAGATTCTGAGAATCAGAGACTGGAAGGAGCAGAGTAAAAACAGAGGAAAGACAGCACTCTCTGTCACTCACGAGCAGACAGCAGCTGTGGTTGTCTGTACACGACCTACACAAAATCAAGCCAGGCAGCATTTCCACATGGAGAGGAGGGGGCTCATGGGCCTGCACTCCTAGCTGAGAAGCTGTTGATAGTTGATGGCATGTGGGGGAAGGAGAGTCAATTTATTTAAGGGTGCAGCTCCTGATATGTTGACCAGGCTCCAGTGGATGGCCCCTCTCTCAGAGTATATCAGCAAAAACTAAGATAAGACAGGAGAGGAGGTAGTGGGGGGTAGAACTGGAAGAGTAAGGGGGGGCTGGGAGTGAATATGTTCTGAATATATAGTGTGGGTATCTCAAAAATTAATATAAATACTATGTTAAGTAAAAGAAAAGTAAGGCTTAGGTATATAGGTACACTTAAATTCAAATGTGAATATTCCTATGTTTGTGTGCCCCACCCAGACCTCCCTTCTAAGCTCTACTCTTCTGTCCTTTTGGCCTTCTGAGTATCTGGCTTGACTGTCCCAGAGTATCTGGACTTGGTACTGAGCTCCACACTGATCTCCACATCTTGTCTCCATGCTGAACCTGCCTCTATCTTCTGAGTATCTGGCTTGACTGTCCCAGAGTATCTGGACTTGGTACTGAGCTCCACACTGATCTCCACGTCTTGTCTCCATGTTGAACCTGCCTCTATCTTCTGCCTCATCTCTTGACCCAGACATTTATATTTCAGCTTTTCCAGATTTTTGTTTTCCGAACATCGGCATATATCCCTGATGTCCTAGCTTTCATACATACTGTTCCTTTCTGCCTCAGAGGCTGCCGTTCCCCATATGCCTACCTCGTTTTCACTTGTTCTTTAGATTAGTTGGGGAAGGTACTTGGTGTACTTAACTCCTATCCCTCACTGGATTGTAAGCTCCTCTCTTCTCACATTGGTAGCCCTGTTTTTCTTTTTGAAGCTCTTATCATATTGATCTTTTTTTGTAGCCTGACTGCAGTTTCCCCTCCTTCCTTTCCTTCCAGTACCCACCTTGTCCCCACCCCCAACCCACTCCTCTGTTTCTGTTCCGGAAAGGGCAGGCCTTCCATGGATATCAGCAAAACATGGCAAGTCAAGTTGCAGGAAGACTAGTCATCTCCCCATGTATTAAGACTGGGCAAGGAGACCCAATATGAGGAATAGGCTCCCAAAAGCCAGCAGAAGAGTTGGAGACAGCCCTCCTCCCACTGTTAGGAGTCCCACAGAGGACCGAGCTACAGGGCTGTAACATACATGCAGATGGCCTAGGTCAGTCCATGCAGGTTCCCTGGCTGTCAGCGCAGTCTCTGTGAGGATCCCTGGAGCTCCTCCTAATGTTTGGCTGAGTCTGCATCTGTTTTCATCCCTTGCTGGAGGAAGCCTCTCTGATGACAGTTGGCTAGCCACCAATCTATGAGTGTAGCAGAATATTGTTAGGGATCATTACATGGACTTTTTTATTACTTTATTTTATTTTTGCCTTCAGCCGTGTTTGGTTCTGTCCTAAGTCTCTCGGCCATCCAGCCTGCGGGTCTTGGTGCTCCAGGCAATGTCAGGGGTGGGCACACTCTCCTGGCATGGGTTGGGGACTCCCTCAGTGTCTAGGCCACCCTCACCTTAGCACACCCCACAGGCAGTACAGACTGTTGTCTGGTACCTGCAGTTGTCTTTATTCCTTCAGGACTTCCTTTGCTGTTGTCTGTCATCTGTGTCTAAAACAACAGTTGCTCTCCAGATATATGAAACACACTCGACTGGCCTACTTTCAATCCAAGATTACAAATGTTAATGTAGTTTTTAAATGTCAAATACAGTTTTTATTAGCTGAGAACTATTCAAATGGGCAAGGTTGAATTCTGTTTTGTGGCTGGAAAGTCATTGTTAAGAATGGTGTGTGCTGGGGAGGGAGCTGAGATTACTTAAGTGACATGCTAAGAAGAAGACTTTTATGGAGTTTAAAGAATCATAGTGTCATAGGTGAGAATGATGTCTGCTCTGTAAGGGCACAGAGAGTGAGAGCCAGGGGATGGGCCAGAAGGGAAGTGACTGAGTTTCTGGACTTTTGTGTTCCCATCTCGAATTCCCATCTCAAACCTTAGTGCAGCAGAGCAAGTATTAAACCTAGAATTGGTAAAAGTGTAGTGCTTCTGACTCTTTAGAACTGAGGAGGGGCCCAGGGTCTCTGCATCCTCAACCCCAGGTCTTTCTAAGGTGCTTACTCTGCAGCCATTTTAAACACCATTGTTTTAGTGTCCCCACTGTAATCTGCAGAGCAAAACCATGACTCTGGAATTCTGGTCCCTGGCTCCCTGTTATTGACCCAGTGTTTCATCTCCCAAGTCTGGGTGC
>LOJH01052072.1:0-12408 GCA_001685095.1 Ellobius talpinus
ACTGCATGTACTGGCTTTTGGGGATCCTATTCTATTTGGATGCATACCTTCCTAGGCCTGGATGGAGGGGGAGGGCCTTGGACTTCCCACAGGGCAGGGTACCTTGCCCTCTTGTAGGACTGTAGCAGGAGGGAGGAGGGTGAGTGGGGGAGTGGGAGGGAAATGGGAGGAAGGGAGGAAGTGGAAATTTTGAATGGTATTATTTACAAAGCAATAAAAATTAAAAAAATACTTATACAGTTTTCTTTAGTTATGATAAAAAATAAAATAGACATAAATATTTAACTACAATTTTTGCTTGATAGCTGTTTTGTTGTATGTTAAATTTAAAACCTTCTTTTTATGTAGGCAGAAAAAGGGAGGTGATGTGAGATTCCCCTTTGTATGCTGTGAATGCCATTGGTTAACAAAAGATTTTTGGACCTATGACAGTGTAGAATAAAGCTCGGTGGGAAAACTAAACTTAATGCTGGGAGAAAGAAGGTATAGTCAGTGAGATACTATGTAGCTGCCAAAGGAGATAGATAGATAGACACAGGGAACTTGTTCATAGGCCATGACCTTGTGGTGATTCACAGATTAATAGAGATGAATAGATTTAAGATGTAAGAGTTAGCTAGAAATATGCATAAACTGATAGTCCAAGCAGTGCTGTAATTAATATAGCTTCTGAGTGATTATTTTGGGTCTGGGTGGCCAAGAAATGAATGAACAGCCTCTGACTACAGTTTTGTATCAAGAATATTCATATACATAAACTGGTGGTATAAACATTTTTAAAATAAACTTATTTATTTTATATATTGGTCACAGTTTCCCCTTCCTCCTCTACTCCCAGGTAATCACTCCTATCCTCCCTCTAACTCCATCCCTCAATCTACTCACCCTCCATTTCTGTTTAAGAAAAGACAGTTCTTCTAAGGTCTTTGATAAATTTTTATTTGATCTCCCATTAATATCAACAAAATATGTCATATCAAGCTACAGTAATACTAAGCATCTCCCCATGTATTAAGGATCAGCAAAGCAACCCAGTATGAAGAGTAAGGTCCCAAAAGCCAGATAAAGAGTTAATGATAATCCCTGCCCTCACTGTTAGGGGTTCCATAAGTGGACCAAGTTACATGGTCATATTGACATTTGGTGAGATTTAGTTTGCTTGCATTTTATTGGAAGGGTTTAAATTCAGGTTCATTAAGAAATTAAACTCAATTTGGAGGATGGAAACTATCTGGCTTCCTTTATAAATTTCATATGGAATTTTGAAATTGGAAGGCAAGATTCCTCCCTTCCAATTTTATAGAATAATTTAAGGATCATAGCTGTTCTTCATTAAAGGTCTGGTAGAATTTGGAAAAGAATCCCCTGGGCCTTAGCTTTTATTAGTTAATAGATATTTCACTACCACTGCACTCATACATCTTGTGATAGATATACATGTCATTATGTTTTCTTTGTTTGATTTCAGCAGCTCATATGTGTCTAGAATTTTATTATTTTTTTCTAAATTTTCCAATTTATTGAAATATAGTTTCTTGTTATTCTTAGATTATACTTACAAAATTTCCCTCTCTTAGTTAGGGTTTTTATTACTGAGAAGAGTCACCATGATCAGGCAAACTCTTACAAAGAAAAGAAAAAACTTTTAATTGGAAAGTCTTACCCGTTCAGAGATTTAATTCATTCTCATCATGGTGCCGCATGGTGGTGTGCAGGCTGATACAGTGCTAGAGAAGTAACCAAGTGTCCTACATCTGGGCTTTTAGGCAATAGGAAGTGGCCTGTCTCCTTGAGTGTGGTTTGAGCATGGACGAGACCTCAGAGCCAGCCTCCACACTGACATGTAAGCAAGACCACACCTGTTCCAACACGCTCCCACCTCCTAATAGGGCTACTCCCTCTGGTGGCCATTTCCTTTCAAATCATCACAACCCCTTCCCTTCCCTTCCCTCCCTTCAAACTCTTCCGTATCACCTTCTTTTCACTTTTCCAAATTAATACACCTTTTTTCATTAAATTTTACTACATACACATATTTACAAGTACATAGATATATATATTCCTAAATATATGACATAACCTGCTCAATTTGTATAATTTTATTCGTATAAATGTTTTCAGGGTTTAATACTCAGGATTGCACAATCCTTTGGTGTTTTCTTCCCTTTGAAAGACTATTACTCTTCTCAGAATTCTAGTAGTCTTTTTTCTTTGTGCGAGTTTGAAGCTTCTTATGTTTTCCCTTGTTTAGATATTAAGTCCATTTAATAGTGATTTCCAATACCTCTGATACCACCTTGTTGGTTTGCTTTTGTCTTTGTGTCTTCTCTATACTATTATTGAGTTGAGTTCAAACAGTTTGCTTGCATTCAGTAGTGTCTGTGAAGCCAAGTACTTCAGGATTCACTGGATAATAATTAGTGTTGTTACAGCCTCTAATGTCACTTCTAATTGTCATTTGAAGCCAAATACTTCAGAATTAGTGTGGCTATGCTTTTCTTCTAGTGTCATTTGTTTAAAATGTCTTTGCTGTCATTGCCAGTGTGTTCTGTTTTCTGTTTCATGGACAAAACAAATGCATGGGAACTATCTATAAATTTAATCTACCATTGATGCTATTATCATTTAAAATTATTACTGAAAGTTATATATCAAATTTTTCATTCTTGTTTTATGTTATAAATTGCTTCATTCCAATCCTTATTTCTTTATTTTCTGCTCAAGTATGATTTAGCCTTCTCTGGGGTCTCATTGTTTTGAACTTCTTCAGTATATAGGGATTCTTTATCTTTTTCAGTGCTGCCTTAATGATTACGAATTATTTCAGTTTGTGTTTCTCATGTTAAACTTTTCTTTCTCTTTCAATTATAAAGGATATCTTACCTGGATGTAGCAATCTGTATTTGCGATTATTGTACATGAAAGCTAAAATACATTTTTTCCAATGCATTCCTTATTTTTGGAGCTTCTGTTGAGATGTCTGCTCTTATTCTGATGGTTGTATTAGACAGGCGTTTCTAGCTTGTGCTTTTTAATGTTCTTTCTTGTCTCTTCATACATAATGTTTTAGCTATAATACGGCTTGGAAGGGTTCTAATTTTTCAGATTTATTTTTGTGTGTATGAGTATTTAGCCTATATGAATGTATGTGCATCATATGTGTTCCTAGTGCCCATGGAGATCAGAAGAGGGTGTCAGATACCTTAGAATTAGAATATAGATGGCTATGAGCCATGATGTGGGTGCTGAGAACTGAACCTGGATCCTTGGATAGAGCAATAAGTGTTCTTAACCACTAAGCCATTTTCTAGCCCTAATGAATTTCTTTCTTTCTTTCTTTTCTTTTTCTGGGACAAGGTTTTTCTGTGTAACCCTGGCTCTTCTGGAACTTGCCCTTAGACCAAGCTGGCCTTTAACTCACAGAGGTCTACCTCCTTCTGCCTCCCTGAGTGCTGGGTTTAAAGGCCTGTGCCATCACTACCTGGTCGTGTGGGAGGGGGTGTCAGTGAAAAAATGTTTTCTCTACTTCTGGAGGACCTGAGTTCACTTCTCAGCACTCATATCAGAAGATTTACAACTGCCTATAACTACAGCTACAAGGAATCCAATAATCTCTTCTGGCCTCGGAGACCACTTCCACATACATGACATATACAAACATACACAAAAGTAGAAATTAAAATAATCCTTTAAATAGCTCTTGTAACTAGATATCCATCTCTTTCCTTGAATTAGGTATGGAATATGTGTCTTATGCCCTTGGTTTGAACTTCTAAACTATGATTCATAGATTAAGTGTTTAATGGTGTCACGTATACCTCACTTGCTCTGCTCATACTTATTATTTCATCTTTATTATTATCTATCTGAATGTTATTTTCTCAATTTGATTGAACTTTTCATTTCCAAACTTTTAATAACATTTTCCCTCAGAATTTCTAAGTCTTATTAAATTCCTCTTTCATACTCTCTACTGACTTGTTAATTTCACTTAACTATTTCATTGTATTCCCTTTTAATTCATTTGGGACTTTATTCATGTTAAGGGCGAGATGGCTCATTTTTCTTCTTTTTCCTAGTTTAAGATAGTGTTAGTCTGTGATCATGTCCGATGTTGAAGGCCAATTTGGGGTTTTGTTTTGTTAACTGGCTATCCTTCTATGACCTTGTGATTTACACATTGTTAACTGTTTCATAGCATGTTCCGAGAATTGACTGACCATAAAATATTTCATGGTATGTTCCCCTACTATCCGACCATCAATCCATAACACGTACCTTTCCCATGTTCATAAAAATAACTGCAAGATTCCATTTTTTTAATCACTTGCTCTCCTGTTCTCTTGCTACTCTGCCTTTATGCTATGCTCTTTCACTCTGGGAGGCTGAACGATTGGCCCAGCCGTAAATAAATTTTTAACTTGCCACATCTTGGTGTTAGGTTCTGTATTTTGACACTGTAACAACTCATGCCCTTTGGAATTTGCTGTAACTGCCATTTTCTGTGTTTTATGTGTGGGGATGTATTTGTGTGTTCCAGCATAAGAGGTCAGAAAAAGAAAAAAACCTTGGTGCTGTATCACAGGCACCATCCACTGCTTTTGCTTTTTTATGCTTTTGTTTTTATTTTGAGAAGGCACCTCACTAGCTCAGACTCATCAAGCGGCTAAGCTTGCTGAACAGTGGATTCTAGGCATCTCTCTACTTTTGCCTCAGTTGCATTTGAATTACAAATGAGCACCTCCTCACTCGGTTGTTTTAACATGGCTTCCAGGGTAAAGCTCAGGGCTTCTTGCAGACATGGCCAACACACTGCTGAGTTATCGCCACAGTCCTTGAATATACTCGCAATCATATTATTACTGGTTTCCCTGGAATTTCTTGCTGTATTTGGTTTCCCATAAAAGGAAAGATTAAAAGCTTTGCTGCAGAAATGCAACAGGAGAGTTCAAGAAGCTGAAACACCACAACATCAGAGAAACTGATAAAGAAGAGCTGAATAGAGGAGGGTTTACTAGGTGTTATTGCATATCTAACACAGTCATATACTAATGGACTTTCTAAGGAGCGTAAAGAAAGTGTCCTAGGATGACAGACGATAAGCAGGGAAAGACACATATTCTTTGCACAAGCTTCCTTCACCTCTTAAAAGTTTTTCTATATGTGTACTTCCCTTCTCCAACCCAGAGAATGCTTGTCTATGCTGAGTTCCTATGGTATTGTAGAATATTCCAATCAACAGAACAGAAAAATGGCATACATACCCCAGTGAGAGAGAATCAATAGTCAGGGGACATGCAATCTGGTCCCCCAAACTGCTCATTGTTATACAGACATCTGGGAGAACTGAATCTGGTAGATATAAAACTACAGAGTCTGGAAACTGGTATGCTGTTAAAAGGCAAGAGAGTTTAGCCAGTTTAACTTGAGTGACTTATAGGAGCCAATGTGTTCTAAATTAACATCCATTACCTAATCACACTGAAACCTCCTGTGGAAAGCAATATTTACAAGATACTACTGTAAAGTTCAAGCCAGTGGCATGGCCTCAGAAGTGAAGAATTCACTCTAAACAGAAGACAAAAAGGGAAAAAGCAAGCAGAAAAACCAGAGTAACTGACAGAGAGTAATGAAAGGGCTCCAAAAGAGATTTACAACACAAAAGCGAGAGGAAATTAGGTGAACACAGCCACACATAATAATTGCAAATGTATCCGTGAAATAATGCTTGTCTCTATCTGCCAGGATTCCTTATTACTATTCCACATTTTTTAAAAAAGCATATGTTTGAAATACTATGGGATGCAAATAACTACTTCTAAAATGCAGCATAATGATATAACCTTAACTCATTTCATTAAAAATAATGCTTAGCAAGTTAGATCAATTTCAGGTTAATATTGTTATATCAATTTAAAAATTATATTTGTATTTAATTGCTGACAAAATTAATCATAAACCAATTTAATGCAGCTTCAAACATAGACACATCTTACTCCCCTTCCATTTTTCTCAAATTATTTTTTTTACTGCTCTAAATGTTACATTTTGCATTTGTGTTTTCCTTCTGACGTAGGTCCTAATAATTAACTAATCCTACAGTAAAGGTTAATAATATACATATCTCTTTGTTTGGTTTTGATTGATTTTTCTCAAAATAACTTTTTGGAAAACTACTGAGACTTTTTAAATTGTAGATAACTAGGTTTGTAAAATCACAGCCAGTGTCAAATGATTAGGAGTAAGATTTTTTTTTATAAATGGAAAGTCTTCCAAGATAAATGTTCATTAAAATAAATACTTAGCAGAAACAGGCTAATAACATAACTGCATGAATTGAGCCAGTTTGAAATAATGACAGCACACAATCTGACTTTCATGTAATTGAAATCTTCATGCCTTTCTGAGGACATTCATTCAAATCACACTGAATTGTAGTAAATCATGTAAAAGAAAGTAAAACAAGCAAATAGAAATGATTTTGCAAATCTGTGTATCAGATATTCACATTTACACTACTTAAAACCAATAATAAAACCTCTGAGATATATTTTCATAAGGACTTACTAAGTTGAAACCACTGAAATTTTCCACTGGACTTGGTTTGGTTTTGCCTGAATTACAGGTTTTGTTGCTATGAAGAGAAAATATTACATAGCAACTTTTTTGTTTGTTTGCTTGTTTTGTTTGTTTGCTTGCTTTTGTTGCTTTCCCGAGAGAGGATTTCTCTGTGTAACAGCCCTGGCTGTCCTTGTACTCCCCTGGTAGGCCAGGATTGCATTGAACTCATAGAGATCCACCTGTCTCTCACTCTTGAGTGCTAGGATTAAAGTTACGTCTGCCCATCTCCATGGCAATTGTTATAAAGGAAAACAGTTAATTGGAGTGACTCACATTTTAGAGGTTCAGTCCATTATCATGATGGGAAACATAATGGCATGTAGGCAGACATCTTGCTGGGTTGGCTTGGTACATATAGATATGGAGACAACAGGAAGTAGACTGAGACCCTGGATGGTATCTTGAGCATATGAGACATCAATGTCCACCCCCATGGTGATACACTTCCTCATATAAGACCACACCCACTCCGACAAATACACACCACTTAATAATGACAATCCCTATGAGTTTATGGAGATCGATTACATCCAGACTACCACAGCTTAATGCATGTCTCTGAGATAACATGGTCTGGGGGGAGCTTATTCTTGAGATTAGCTATATTCCATTGATCTTTTATGTGAATTGTATGCTATAACTTATAGCGTGTCTCTACATTTGATAGCAATATAACAGAAGTCTTGAGATAAATTTTAAATATTTTTAAATATCCAGCTTTCTATTAGGGCAAAGACGGTGCACACTAAGTCAAAGTGGTATATCCTTTCCCTTGAAAACTGATTAGGGACTTCCTATATCTGATGTTGAGAAAGTAAACAAGTAAACCAAATGTAAAAATATACTTTGAAATTATTTCGACATATTTTCTAGATTCTTACTTTGTATGTACCTCATGACAGATTTCTAAATTATTTTAGATATAATGATTTTATTATTCTGTATGTATAAGTGCTCTTCCTGTGTGTGTTTATGTATGTGCACTAGACAGGGGTCAAAATAGAGAGTTGGATCTTATAAGACTGGAATTATGGACTGCCATGAACTGTCATGTACATTCTGGCAATTGAACCCAGGCCCTTTGCAAATGCAATGAGTGTTCCTAACCTCTGAGCCATCTTTCCAACCCAGAAATCAGTGTTTTTAACCACTAAGTACACCATTGAAACTCCATGATGAATATCTATGTAACATTTATCAACATGTTCTAGTACCTTGGAACAAGAATTGCTGTCTTCGTACTTTTGCCATCATTAATACAGTGCTGTATTCATTGGAATCTTGGAAAATGAAGAATTGAATTTGCTAACACTGTAACCATGTATAAAAATCATTAATTCCCAGATCCTTTTAATTTTTCTAAGGCTGGATTGAATAAAAGAGACAGGATACTTAATTTTTCCTTTAATCTTTCATGAGGCGATTTTACCACTTTTCAGAGTTTATCAAAAGAATTAGATTAAATGGTCTTAAGTAAGTACAAGCAATTTTGAAATTTGTAAGATAAAAACAGTGGGGCTAAATCTAAGTAACATATTCACTAGAACTTTGTACTTATTCATATATTCTCTACTCCCTGCTCTTTATTAATTCCTTTATCTTAAAGAAGCTTGTTGTTCTTTAAGGGCTTTATGTTAATGTAAGGATTGGTGATGTTTCTCAGTCTAGTTGATATTCTAAGTAGCCATTTTTAAATTTCCATTAAACTATTCTCTTCAACTTAAAATTTGGTTACTATAATATTGTCATCTCTAAAACCTAATGGAAAATATATAAGTGCAATAAACTAGATTGAAATTCATTATTGATCATTTGAAAGGCATTCAACCATACAAAAAACATAAACAACATTATTTATAATAATATCATATTATAAACAACATTATTTATAAAATATAATAATATTTTATGTACTAGTAGTATGTTTGTCTTATTACTTTTAACAAATTAAAGAAAATCAATCTAGGGACATTAGTAAGATTTGCACAAGATTCTCTCTCATAGAATAATCAAAACTTTATTTTTCCTACATATTCAATACTTTTATGACTTAGAATTTTTATTGTACATTTTTGAGAATTTCATAGAATATAGCGTTTTATCATATCCATCCCTTCTCTATCCTTTCTACCTCTTCAACATAAGTTGAAGTCAGTGAGATAGTAATAGAGGAAGAGGACATAAACAAGAAATGGGGAGATATACTGAAGGAGTCATCAAAGAGGAATGGATATGAAAATCTTTACACTAGAAGTGTATTAAACACTTACCAAGCAGAAGAAAAGTGACCTGAACATATATCAAACCTTACATTTGAACTCACCACATCTAACACAAGTCTCATTTATCTTGAAATTCCAATATAACACATTTTAGAATATTTCAAACTATTTACATCTTTCCATTGGAAAAGAATTGAGGAATGTTAAGTCAAACCCAAAAGAAAAGAATATTCTATGAATATTTTTGTATTTTATGAACATCATATATTTCAAATTACAAGCTTAAAACAACAGTGGAGGTGCACACCTTTAATTTCGGCACTAGGGAGGCAATGGCAGGCAGATCTCTATGAGTTCAAGGTCAGTCTGGCTAGAGAACAAGTTTCAGGACAGCCATGACTTCAGGAAGAAAGTCTGTCTCAATGAAAATTACACTGTTAAGAGTTATATTATTAATATCAGAGTAAATAAGAGTGACACATTTAAAAATTACTGTTATATATTAATGCTTTTTTTGCATATGGCATTTCAGGGATGGTAAGCTCAAATCTATTTTATATCTAGATAGAAGAAACAAAACTTCTGCTGAAATCAATAATTCATAGTGAAGAGATTCATGATGACAGAAATGTCTGGAGGTTCTATCTCACTATTACCTGTGGTCATGCTGTATGAATTAAGCACTCAACCCTAAGCAGGATGTAAAACTACTGAACATATATATATATGTGTGTGTGTGTGTGTGTGTGTGTGTGTGTGTGTGTGTACTGCAGGTAAATAAAGGAACCTATTTAATGAGTATTTATTATTCTGATATGTATTTTTTTGTATCTGAATAGAAATTATCTTTTGTAAATTTGAAAACCCCATAGATCATTTGATAGAGATACATACGTTGTGTCCAGATCACCACATGGAATTTTTCCAGTATGTGCTCTGGAGAGTCATGAACCATTTTTCTTTTCATATTGTATGACTGAGCTTAAAGAGCCTTCCAAGGGCCTATCTGCTCATGTCACCTAATTGCATTTATTCTCTGGAGACTGTTATGTGTTTGTGATAGCTGCATGGAACATTAAAACTCTGGTGTGGTCCTCCAAGGAAAAGGTATCTCCGTGGCATCCATTCAAATGCATTGTTTCACTTGGGATGTATTTTAAGAAAGGGCAGATGGTAGCATTTCCCAGAACATCTGTTACCCATCATTCTTTCACAGAGCAACCCAGATGCTGTTGACAAGTAGTATGTAAATCATGCTGACAATTTGTTCAATGTCTTTCCTGCTGAGACTGAGGTTGTCCTGGTCAGGCCATTTATCAGATATAGAAGGCACTGGGTCCCACAAGAAGAGTTCCTACTGTGTTTTGACTAGGAAACAATAGCAGACATTAAATCAAAGGAACAACTTATCTACCTTGAAGTAATCTTCAATTTTGCCTCAAGGATTTCCTTCTTCTTGATTCTTATTCTTATCCCAAGAAATGCATTAGATATTAAATGTTCCACAGAGAAAAATAAACATGCAAAATTGCTTCCTGATACCTGTCTTTAGCTTCTTTTATTATTATTTGTTGGGGTAATCATTTTTTTGACCTTGCATTTTAAAATTACTTTCATCTCAGTGAAATGACATGTAAGAGGGAAATTATGCATGCATTGCTGTATAAATGTCAGATTTTTAAGTTTGAAAATGCCTGCTATAAAATATTCACAATACTGAAAGAAAGTTGATTTACCATGCATTTCAGCCTGTTATATATCTCATTCTAATTTGTACCTTGTATCTAAGTACATTTTATACAATTGTAATAAGACAACAAATGAATAATATAATCAGTTCTTTAATTAACCTACCTACGTGAGTGATAAGCCCAAACCATGGGCCTTTATTAGATGATTATAGCTTTTCTGAACAAATTTAATTAGATTATAACACCAGTTATGAAAAAAGTGAAAATGCATAATTAAATTTGAAAATATCCAAGCTTATAAAGGCACTATAGACGTTAATCTTCCTGTTAAAAATAATGAAAATGAAAACAAAAAGATGTATTAGGTAAAGTAAATGTGAATTTTGCATATCAAATAGCCATTTAATTTGCAAACTAAATAAACTTCACTTTGGGATATTAATTAATCTGCATTTTAAAGTAATTTATCTGACAAGTACTAGGTTATGCAATTATAGATTAATTGAAACTTCTAGAAAATATGCTGTTGAGTGATTTTCTATTTATATTATGTTTATGTAACTTTGTGGATTATAACATTTACATAAACTATGATACATATACAATGTAAAACTGCAAATTAAAAAGTAGCATTCTAGTCCCTCAATTTAACAAAATCAGGTCTGAATATCAATAATACTTTTTATAATAAAAAGACCTTGAAATTAATTTACTGCAAGTTTTATCATATGTGATTGCTTTTTTAAAAAAAAAAAGATCTGGTTACAAAACTTAAGCCCATATACAAAATTAGGAATACATTTAGATACCTCATTGAAAAGAATATTTAATTATTTTTTAAAAACATGAAGACATTGCAATTTTAAAGCACTGTTTTGAAAGCTTAAAAGTTCAACAGCGTATTCACTTTCCATTGTCTACAAAGTGGTGTGATGCCAACTCAAAGCTGGTAAGGTCAAAACAAACTGAATCAAACATATGTACACATGTCTGCACTAGTGGATATAATATTACAGAAAAACTTGTGCATATAACATGAGAGGAAAGAGGTACCAACACAGTTAAGGTCCAGTTTTAATCTCAACACGTGGGAAATTTAAAGCTAACTGTAATTTAAACAAGGAGAGTTCGGAAGAAATTCACCTGGAAAGGACTAATTAACAAAACCATAAAGAATTGGACTTTCAGCGTTTCACAGAAGTGTGCAACCTTAATTGGCTCTGATTTTGTTATTCCTATTTTTATTGAACAGCACACAGTTTCAAAATTTAGACAATAGTGTCTGAACAGGATGCAGTTACCATATGAAGCTTTTACTTAATTTTTTTTGGGAAAAAAAAACATAGTGTTCTCAATTTTTTTGCCCAAGAGGCCCAACTACTATATTAAAACGGATTCTCTAGCAAATAAAAACCTTCAACTTAAACATCCACTTACATCCACTTCAGATACGAGAGGATGCTCAGTTTTTGCATTGGTCTCATTCTGGACACGTATGATTCCCTGACTGGTTGAGCATTTTCCTTAACTCTCTACTTCTTTTTGTTGTTTTTTTAACTCTTTTCTAGTGCCACATTCTAACTGAAGTTTCCAGTTTAGAGCACTCCTTAGTGGTGGCATGCCTGCTGCCTTCTGTGGGTTCCTTTTTAAGGGAGACAAAGCTATTAATAACAAGTCTTTTGACTCAGAGTTTTAAGTCTCAGTTGTATCTAAGACTGAGCTTTCTGGTCCCATAATTCAGGAACACTTTTCCATATGAAATGTCTGAGTTTAGGCAAAAGCTTGTTAAGATTTTGGTGATATATTAGAGTGGTGAAGTATGGTGTTGCGGGAGCTCCTTCTGCTCCTTCAGCCAATAGCTGCTAAGATACCAG
>LOJH01052074.1:2132-12408 GCA_001685095.1 Ellobius talpinus
CACACACACACACACACACACACACACACACACACACACACGCAGTTGACTTCGTAGCACCTAGGGAAGTCACTCCCTTTCACAGATAACGAAACTAAGGCAGCAAGTAGGTTAGCATCCCCTCTGCCCAGGGGAAACAGCAGCAATGAAAACTGGTTACTCTCTACAGAGACTGTCTCCCCAGAACTTGGTCCCAGGATCCATAGTGAACCCACCGAGTCAAAGTCAACAGTAAAAGTAAGTAAGTGCCTTCCATCTACAAGACAGAGGTGTAAACAGGATGAGAAGGGGAAAACATAACAAAACAAAAATATGCCCTCTACTTCTAACCCAGAGCAAGTGGGGATGTGGGTGGAACCTGGGCAAGACTTTTTAAAAGGCCACATAGTAACTCAAAACTGAGTTCTTCTTAACCAGATAAACTAAAAGTTTCTTAAAGATGGTCTCCCTATTTAAATATAATTCAATGCAATTTAATTTCTTTATTTAAATTCTATTGTACTACTAAGTACATGCTGTTACACTATAACTTAAATTTGCAGGAGCCTCCTACCACCCCAAAAAGACTTTTTTCCTGTGTGTGTGTTTGTGTGTGCACGCACGCGTGCACGTGCTGTATACATATGTACGTGTTCATGGTTTGCACAAGCCTGTAAGTGTGGACATGTTGACTAGGGGTTAGTCAGATATCTTCCTCTATTTCTCTACCTTATTTTTTTCAAACAATTAATGTTTTGTGTGCCCTGGTGTTTTGCCTGTGCATATGTCTGTGCAAAAGTGTCAGGTCTCCTGGAACTGGAATTACAGACAGTATGAGCTGGCATGTGGGTGCTGGGAATTGAACCCGGATCCTCTGGAACAGCAGTCAGTGCTCTTAACCACTGAGCCGTCTCTCCAGTCCCATACCTTAGTTTTTTTAGATTTATTTATTTTATTTTATGTGTATGAGTGTTTTGCTTACAGATATGTACGTGTAGTGTTTTGCTTGCAGATATGCATGTGTACCACATTTGCATCAGGTCCTCTGGCACAGAGTTACAGGCATAAGCTGTGAAATGCTGGGAACTGAACTCAGGTCCTCTGTAAGAGCAACAAGCACTCTCCACCGCTACGCCAGCTCTCCACCCCACCACATACAACTTATTTTTTAAGACAGGGTCCTTTACTGAACCCAGAGCTCACCGATGGCTACACCAGCCAGCAAGCTCCAGGCATCTCCTATCTCCACCTCCACAGCACTAGGATTATCTGCAGCCCAGCCTGGCTTCTCATGAGAGTGCTGGGGAGCTGAATGCATATCCTTGTGTCTGTCCAACAAGCACTTCACCAGCTGACCCATCTCCCCGGCCCACAACTCTTACCTTGAAATGTATCTTTGGGTTAGCTTAAGCTATTAGGAGTCCATGTTAGTTAATAGAAACCCTCGAAAAGGATGACTGAAAATCTTTCACAAGATCAAGCCTATCAGATTTCCATAAAACCAGCAGATCCTGTTATCTGTCTCATGGTAGCTTAAAGTCCAGAAAATCCTTCTACATTCCTCACGGAAAACTTGAATTTGGCAACTAACTAGATCAGTACTAAGGCTGTGGGAATGCACAACGTTAAATTCACTCTGAGAACACATTTTATGTCTTTCTTAAAAGAATCTCTTCCCCTTACTGGCTCACTCACATATCTCTTTTATAACGGCAACAGACCGAAGAAGTGAGGTTGTTCTGTATTTTGTTACTGTCAGAAAAAATAAGAATATGGTGTGTGAGTGGCCTTCCTTGTCCAGCTCTTCTGCCACAGTGGTGATTCTAGGAGACAAAAGGCCACCGTTTCAGACAGAAGCGAGAGAAGATCAAGCACGGCTTCACGGCTTTCTTTTCCAAAGAGCTTCATCCTTCCTCAACATCTTCGGAAACCTTGATTTTCTAGAAGAATTATCAAGTGACCACTGATCCAGCTTACTCGGCTCGGCAACTCTTCCCTCTTCTTTGTACCCAAGTCCATTCCTAGAGACTTGGGACACATTCAAACACACAGACAGGGTCACGAAAGGGCCTAGCCTGTGGAGGCGGCGCAAGCATCTGGCATCTCCACAGTGGAGGAAGTGGAGGTTCATTCACTGCTGTGTTCCCAGGTTTAATGATGCTTCTAAATAATGTCAAGAATTTGTTTTCATTTGACTTCTCTGATGTTCCCAATTTACCTTGTTTAAGATTAATAAAGCAATTACAATACTCCCAATTAAGAAGCTATTTCAAAATGCACTTTCAATTCCAGTTTGTGAGCGACTCGCTTAATTATTTCTCTTTGTTTTTCCTTCTTGGGTGGGTAACTTCTCTTAGAGCAGTTCAGACATGTTTTTTCGTAAAGATGAGGGGAAACTGGGACAAATTCCTCCCAAAATTCAGCCTCAAGTTCATCTATCCAACATGTCTTCTTGGACAGGAGAGCAAACACAAGTGACTTTCAGATCTTATGAACCAACACATCTTACTCTTCCTCCAATGTAACATTTCAAGGGAGAAATGTTCCCTTGGGCTCAAAAGTCCTAGCTGCCACTGTCTCTCTCCTCAGTGTTCAGATTACAGGTGTGTGCCTCTGTGTTTTGCTTCCTAATCTGGCTTTCTCTGACCATTATGAGACTCCAGGAGAGCAACCTCACTGAGGTCTCTTAAAGTAAGATTTAAAAGATGGGAGAGATAGAAAAAAAAACCACCCTCCCCTTGGTGCACTCAGCAATTACAGGTAGTGACACATACGAAACCTGTTTGCATTGCTTTTAACACTCTAAGCACATGCTAGCTGTGCGATCATTAACACTTGTCCAAAGCGCATGGAAGCCGCAAGGAAAGCTGTCGCAACCCCTAGAAGGGGCTGGTGAGCATGCATGTCACTGGTCCCAGTGACCAGGCATCTCTTTGCTCAGTGCAAGTAAAGTCGGGGAACGTCCCATCCTGACCTGGGGGGACAGTTTCTTGGGTTTCTGATCTCTTACTATCATTTACTCAGAGAACAAGGTTCAGGCACACTGGCCTCTACTTCATCCCAGATTATGGAATTTTCTTGTGGTTCACCAGTATGTTTTATGGCCCTCTCTGGTCACGATACAAGAGTTCCCTCATACCATGGCGAGGAAGGCCAACTTTCAAACTATTTGATAATTTCAGTTCAAATGGACACTTTTGGGTCAACTATCATAAAAATAGGGGTGGGCTGGATGTATTAGAGATTGGAATTGTCATGACCTGGCATACTAAAAGGAAAACCATACCGAAAATGACAAGTGGCCTAGTCTTCTCATCCCTTGGGTTCCTCTTCTATTAAATAAAGACAAACAATGGTGTACACCATGCAGTTCCCCATGAGGAGTTAAGTGAGGTTACATATGTATGGGAGTGGGTGCTGACAAACACAATGGTGTATACCGTGCAATTCCCCATGAGGAGTTAAATGAGGTTACATATGTATGGGAGTGGGTGTTGACACACACAATGGTGTACACCGTGCAATTCCCCATGAGGAGTTAAATGAGGTTACATATGTATGGGAGTGGGTGTTGACTCAAAGAATGTTCTAGGTGTCTACAACGAGGATTACTGACAATTTGGAAATGTTTATCAATCGCTCAGATTTCAGCCGATTTAACATTTCATCCCATCTTTTCTCAATCTTCCATGGTTAGTGATGGTTGAACAGCAAGCTCCTGTGAAAATGGAGCAATTAGTAGGTAAGTGATTCATCAGATGTACGAGACGATATGTCTTTTGTATGTGCCATGGATGTTGCTGTGTGTCTTGGCAAAAGGAGACTGTGTTTGTAAATAAGCCAAAAAGCTTTCTCATTTGGTCTTTTCTTTCCTTCAGTTTTCAGAAGCAATGACCCTGGTGACCTATTTAGACATACCATTACCCTGTGTGGTTATTTCAATTATCAAACACTGAATGAGCTTCCAAAATCAGAAAAGGATAAAAAGAAGCAATCTGAAAAATCACTTTTCTCATCAGTATCAATCAATAACACTAGATTTTAAAATGAACTAAAAAAATCTATATTAGGAAATTTGTGTGCAAGTCATTTGCATTTAAACTTCTTAGAAGTTTTATTTGTATACTTCCCTGGGAGAAAAAACTGAATCCCCTTATATGTGTATTTCCAGGGTATGCAAACGAGCCGAACGATGGAACAGAGAGATATGGAAGGCATCTTGGAACCCAGCAACCCCTAAAAGTCCCCCTTATTGTGAGTGTACATTCCAAGATTCCCATTGGATGCTTAAAATCACAGACAGTAGCAATCCCCACATACTATACTTCATTTCAGTCTAGACCTATATACCTATAATAAAGCTAAATTTATGTTAGGCATAGTAAGGAATTAACGATACCAAACAATAAAACAGAACATTTATAACAATATGCTATAATACACATCTTCTGGGTATTATTTTAAATATCCTACTGTATTATATACTCGACAAGGGGATTAATTTATATTCCATGCAGAAGGAACTGGGAAGGTTGGTGAAAAGACTTCCTTGTGCTTCTCAAAATGGCACTCCCGTTGTTATTGCTTATTCTTGACTTTTCCACTTAATATTTTCAGGCCGTGATGATAACCAGCCACTGAAATCATGGAAACAAAACTGCAGACAAGGGCTGACTACTTTAACAGAGATCTTAATATTGTCAGGCCACGATGATAACTGGCAACTGAAATCCACGCAGCCACGTAAGGGCAGGAGCTGAACTTGAACTCTGCTCATCCTGGAAAGAATGCAGAGCCCTTGTTATCATCTGAAGGCCTTTCAGAAACACTGGAGATATATTTCAGATACCAAGAACAGAATAGCACAGACACTTTCCCTCATTTCTAATCAGAATCTGCTGGGTCAAGATCTTCATCTACCCCACCATTACGCTAGGGAATTAAAGACACACTGGGTCTCTCTGACTTGCTTCTTCTCTTCTGGCTTGTGAGATATGAGATTTGCTACTTACTACAGAAAATCCTTCCGCACCCCCAAAGCTTTAGGATTTCACCTGTCAATAAGCTGAGTTTCCATGCGGCTTAAATCACCACAGGCTTTGTTGAGGACTTTGTTGACTAGGTATAGTTTGAAACCATGGATTTTAGAGACAGCATTGCAGGAAAGGCTTCTACTCAACCACACATAAATTTTTTTCTCAATAATACTCCCAGTTAACCACATCTACAAACTAGTTAATCAAGCAGGAAGCATTTGTTCCTATCTGCTGGCATACAGATATGCCTCATGACCCAGATGAGACCCCACCCTCACAAGGCTAAATTCAGACAGAACGATAACTCGGGGGTGCTGACTCAGAAGCAGGGTAGTGGAAAGTATAGCCTGCCTGATGTTACACTCCTGCTCCAAACACTATTTCCTGGGTTCTGATGCGAGGCATTCAGGATGCTCCCAAGACCCTTAAGAAAAGACTCCAAGTTATCATTTCTTCTACATGGTTGACTGTGGTCATAGCATCTGCATTCGTCTGACTAGTCTCTGCTCTCTGGTGAGTCCAATCATGTGACCATGCCCACATCTCTGTACCCGGTATCTCTGCCACCTCTTCCCACCCTAAGTGTCTCGCTGTCTGTGAAGCCCTTCCTGACTCTCCTCCAGCCTTTCCCAGACCACCGCCGACTGGACATGGCCTCAACTTTTCATAACTCGTCCACCCACAGTGATTATTTTCTAAATGAAGACGCAGGAATTGAGGTGTCTATTTTTCTTGCTTTCAACCAACACTGACTGAGCATTGGGCCATGAATCAGATGCTGCGCTGGTGCCTAAAACATAAAAATGTATCAGTTGAGATCACCGCCCTCAGTGGGCTTACAATGATATGATAAAGCGCTGCTTCTTAGAGCAATGGGAGCCCAGGAGAGTGAAGAATTTACTGACTGGAGAAGCATACAATGATGATAAAGTGTTTACTGGGAGAATAAAGGAAGGTTCTATTCGTTTAAAAGAACAACGTGAGCAACCTTGGTTTGAGGTGGGGTCCAAGTACTTCATGCTTAGTAAATAAATAGATCAAAGATGCCCCAAACTATATATAGCACTGTCTTAGCTAAGTCGTTACTTCTCCATGACCTTCTACAATTACTGAGTGTCTGTGGCATTTCCATCCCTGATACCAATTCCATAAGATTTGTAAAATCCTCTTTACCATATACATAAGGAAGTTGAGAACACCCCACATCAAAATCCTCAAAGCTAGCAAGCACAGCACCCACCGTGAGATCCCAATAATAGAAGGAATTGATCTTGGAGGAGTAATTTGTAAAGCAAAGTCTAGGTCCTCTTCCAGTACCTCTGGGTGGACCACTTACGTCATCCCTCAAAACCCACGAGGCTTCTGGGAAAGTAGATTGAGGCAAAAGAAGAAAGGCAACCAAAACCACAGTCCAGTAGGATTACTGGGCACAGCAGGGTCCTGTATCCCCCCCCCCATAAGCCTGGCAGGAGTCCACTCAGGATAATCATTTTCAGAGGCTCCAAATGAGGACCCTTCTACCCAGCTGACAAAAGACAGCTCCAAGAGAGCCACCCAAAGTCACCACAAGCTAAGCCAGGCTTATAAAAAGCTCTCCTAGGGCTCAAAGAGTTGAATTGGATCTCAGGCTTCCCAGGACAAAGCTTTTCGGTTTTGATGGAGTTCTTTTCTCTCTCCTCTTTTGTCTGGTCATTTTCTCAATTTCTCCCTTTCTAGTTCAGGCCTTTTTCTGTAAAACTTATATTGGGCACATGCTTTCTCCCCACCTCTCCTAGCTCAGACTATTATATCTGGCTATTGTGGTGTTCCTTTTTCTCTGAAAGCAATCAAAAATGAAAATCCACATTTCAGAAGAGTGCCTATTAAATATGCACCTTTTGTGGGTTAAGAAAGGGAAAGCGCTCCGTGAGGGCTGATTTCAGCTGTGTTTCACCTACAGACTGAGATACTGGCTGAGACTTCTGCTCCTTAGCAGGTCATTTGCATCTGGTAATTGAGAAGGAGGTCAGGAAGTCTGGAGTTAGAAGCAACTGATTTTAAGGAACACCTTAGTCTAAAGCATTGCTAATCAAGCTGTGATCTTTGAACCGGAAGCAAAGACTTCTTCTGGGAGCTGGGAGCATATTGAATATAGACCCTTGGAGCTGAAGAGATGGCTCCAAAGTTAAGAGCACCTGCCTCTCTTCTAGAGGACCCAAGTTCAGATCCCAGCATCCACGTGGTGCCCCTCATGACTGCCTGTACATTAAGCTCCAGGAAATCCAATGCTCTCTTCTAGCCTCCTAGGAAACGAGCACAAATGTGGCAGATACGTATGCACACAAATAACAATAATAAATGAAAGAACATAGAAACACAGACTCTCAGGGACCTCCCAAAGCCGGCGGAATCAGGATCTATCTTTTAACAAGATAGATTTGCATACACATGGATGTTTTAAGAGCAGAGGTTCAGAGTAATGGTAAATTTGCCTTCATTATCAACCTGGATACTACATAGATTTCTTTTCTGAGAAAGTAAACCCATTTCATCTATGTTTAGGATGTCCCTTGCCGTCCTCCCCTGCCTACACTGTGGATTCATGCAGGAGTCCTAAAATGGTAATAAGTATTCCTCCACAAACCAGAGTCACCAAACAAATACATAAATAAGAGTTACAGCCATTCTGCAACAGATGATCCCTACAAGAAAGGGCTCTGACACTGAAGGGTGACAGGGAACCCTTATTCCCACTGTTTCCAAGGCTCTGGGAAGGGAGAGCGAAAGACACCACTGTACAAACTACAAAGGTAGCTGGGGAGTCCAAACGGTGTTGCTAAACGAGTTGGGAAAGCCCTGGAAACAGCAATGGGTGAAGCCAAGAACATAGCCTTTAAGTCCACCCCATGCTCAGACCTCACCCAACAGAGGAGGCACATGTAGATGGGCTCTGGTTAGCTCATCTGTCACCTGCATGGGAGGCATGAGCCAGGATGATGGAAAATCATGAGGACCTGGCCGGAAGGATGGGAGCTAGAACTGAAAGGCCAAAAAGAGGAAAGGCCCTGGGCCTGCTCAGTGATGGTCTGCCTCTGTTTCCAATCTGCCTATGAGGTAGGGCTAGTAGTATCCAGAGAGGGGGAAAGCCCTGGCGGGCCACAAAGATGTGGTCTGGACTCACACTTGACCTTGCCCTCTGTGAGGAGGAGACCTGCCTCAGAGGCGTGTCTAGTGAAAACTAAATAATGGCACAAGAAGTGACTCCTTGAGAGAAATAAAGCCAAGACAACCACGCACCCACCCACTCCATCCAAAGCCAAAGTAAGAGTTTTCTTCCTAACCCAGACTTGTTGCACACCATGATCCACACCTTGACACCCCAGGCATCTGACAACTGCCCACGGGGAACGCCTGGAGTGCGGACTGCTCTGGGTTAAGACCTGGGTGGTCACTCTCCTCCCCCAGTGTTGCTCCCTCTCCACTCATTTCTTCGCCCATTCTTCACCTCCCAAGTCTGCGCAACAGCAACGTTTTCCCACAAGCAAATGGCTCATTTCTGCCCAGCAATACTTGTTTCTCATCTAATGACAATCTACCGAGGCATCCACAGGATTTCGGTTAGGAGAACGCAAACTTGTCCTTCACGTGCCCACAGCAGCAAGCTCTCAAGGAATATTTGGAACAGACGGGAGTGATGGACAGTGGTGCACAAGGGAGAAAGGACAATGCTTGAGCAGGGGAATTCAGACAGGAACTCCATCTGTCTTCCTCTACCACAACCAAAATACAGCCCTCTCCCTTGGAATCAAGTATATTACAGAGGAGCCGCCTACAGAGACTGGGGCTATCAATTTATTTCAGTTAACTTTCGCTTCTTGACTTGGTTCCCTCTGTAACCCGCGAAACGATCTTCCAGAAACATCCCTGAAGCTCTGCAACCCTTCCCCACCCCCAGCAGCAGCTGATGTGCCTCAACACACCATCTCCAAGAAACAGAAAGTTAACTTTCAAATTAACCTGTCCTTCAACCAGCCTGACCATGATTTCAGACCCTTGACATTCTTAAAGGTGGCTAGTCTAGTGTTGCCCAAATCCAGAAGTCAAAACCTGACTGGTCTGCAGAGGACAAAGATCAAAGGTAAAAGGTCCACAAATACACCGCCTCTTTTCTCTTTCTTTCTTATTCCATCCCTCTTTTTTCTTTCTTAGCCAAAATGGAAATAATAGACCAGACTTTTTGTCCTTCCTTTAGAAAAGCCCAGCTGGGCTGCTGGTGGGTGTGAGAACCTGCACCGGGTTCCACAGAATTTTCTGTGAACTCCAGGGGTTTTGCAGAAGACTGGGACACAAGGATTCTGTTTCTCAGGCACCCCTAAAGTCTACATGTATGCAGGAGGCGCAGTGCTGTCCTGTCAGTGCAGGCTCCCCTCCCTGCTGGGCCGTGCAAGGTTCTCCCATCACAGCGGGGTTACTCACCACCCGTGAGCTGTGCTGGGCCAAAGCACAGCGCCAGTTGAAACCACAGGATCACGGCCAAGAGTCTCTGGGGGAACTGAGGCTGCTGTTGATGCAGCTGCTGCTCTAGAAATCCATCTCCACTGCTCGGGTTCATTCCATGATACATCTTTCATCCACAGAGGGCATCCAGCTTGCAAGAGTCTGCAACCAGGAGCGGAACGTGACAATACCCCAGGGTTGCCCGGGCTCTGGGGCCACGCTTTCCTTCCTCCACCCTGGGTACCCGGCGCCTGGGTTTTGCGGGCTCCATCCCGGGTAGCCCGTGCGCAGCTCCCGCCCCTTTCCCACGCCGAGATCCTCCCTGCCACCCCCCATGCAGGGTCCAGAGAGTAGCAGCCACTATGGGATACTGCGCGTGCGGGAGGGATGGAGGAGGGGAGAGAGGACAGGGGTTAGTGCACACTGGCTCTGCGCTGGTCCCCAGGATTCAGCGGTTGTGATCATGACAGGAAAGTCTAAAGCCTTCTAGCGTCAAGCGGCTGAGAAAACACTTTTCCCGGGGCCTGTACATTTTACTCTCAGGAATCTCACAATGTGCACCCTGCTGCCCCCGGCTACTTCTCTGCTTTTCCAGGGATTGGGAGGGTCCTATTGCCCCAGTCCCCTATGAGATCTGAGCTGTGAATTTTATTTTAAAAATTCCTCCTTTAGAGGTGCT
The DNA here is from genome assembly GCA_001685095.1 of Ellobius talpinus. Taxonomy (NCBI): domain Eukaryota; kingdom Metazoa; phylum Chordata; class Mammalia; order Rodentia; family Cricetidae; genus Ellobius; species Ellobius talpinus. The sequence goes on from LOJH01052074.1 coordinate 12,303, forward strand.
GAGCCCGGAGCCAACTCGCCCAGGCCGGCCTGCGCGCGCCTCCCCGGGCAGGCAAGCCCCTTCCGGGCTCCGGCTCTTACCTGTGGGTCTCATGCATGCAGCTTCC